>VSMD01058082.1:0-41215 GCA_008750895.1 Mirza zaza | reverse complement strand
AAAAAAAAAAAAAAAAAAAAAAAAAAAAAAAAGAAATAAAGTTATTTAGACTATGTAAAGAAATCTTTTAGGCTGGGTATGGTGGCTTACACCTGTAATCCTAGCACTCTGGGAGGCCGAGGTGGGAGGATCATTTGAGGCCAGGAGTTTGAGACCAGCCTGAGCAAGAGCAAGACCCCATCTCTATACAAACAATAAAAATTAGCTAGAGTGGTGGCACACACCTAAATAATCAGTAGAGCCAGATTCTCAGGTAAGCCAAATGTTTGATCAAAGAGAAACTTCAAAGTAACTATGATTAATATGTTTATGCTGACGGATCTAGTGAAAAAAATGGACAACATCCTTGAACAGAGAAAATTCAGCAGCAAGATGAAACTATAAAAACAATTCAAATAGAAATATAAGAAATAGCAGCCTGAGCAAGAGTGAGACCCTGTCTCTACTGAAAATAAATAGCTGGGCATGGTGGCACATGCCTGTAGTCCCAGGAACTTGGGAGGCTGAGGCAAGAGGATCATTTGAGCCCAGGAGTTTGAGGTTGCTGTGACCTAGGCTGATGCCATGGCACTCTAGCCCAAGCAATAGAGCAAGACTCTGTCTCAAAAAAAAACAAAAAAAGAAAAAAGAAAAAGAAATACAGGAAATAAAAAAAAGTCAGAGATTAAAAACTCCTTCAACAGGGTTATCATCAGACTGGGCACATCCAAGGATAGAATCAGTGAACTTGAAGACAGATCAGTAGAAATTACCAAACTAAAATACAAAAAGAAAGAAAAGTGGCAGAAAAAAATTGGAACAGAGCACTCAAGATCTATGGGACATTATCAAACAGTCTAACATACATGTAACTAGAGTTCCAGAAGGCAAAGAGGGAGAAACAGGGCAAAAGAAACACATGAAGAGTTATTGTCCAAAATTAATAAAATAGGACTCAGGAACAACAACATCCCGATAGCAAAGAGCACATTAGTGCCCAGATTCACTAAAAGGACCCAAGGCTTCTTGGAGAAATGGCTAATTCCAAGGCTAGGGCATGGAATATACAGGATGAGCTTAGATCATCTTGTACCAGTGCAAGGAAATGCTCAAAGAATGAAAGAGACATGTCAAAAGACAAAGAAGCCACAGAAACCACACTGAAGGGGCTCCCCCTGCCTAAACTGTGGGCATCAAAATAATGATAGTAATGGATTAAACCTATTAAATAAAATAGGAAATGATTTCATACAAATAAAAATAAATGAATGAATAAATCAGAACTCTGATGAAGAACGGGATATTTATAGTTTCATAGTACTACCTCACAAAAAATGTATTAATTACAAAGGAGGGAAATAACTTTTACAGGGAAAAAGCCTGACAGATAACACATCAATCAAGGGGTCAAAGTAAACATTATCAGTTACGGGACAAACTGAAATCATGTACCACCTGATAGAATTCAACAAGGAGAATGCAGCATCACTTCTCTGTATTCCTACCACAGACTCACAGCCTGAAGCATCAGAAAAATCTAAATTGAGGACATTCCACAAAATAATTCATCTGTATTCTTTAAAAGTGTCAAGTAAAAAATCAAAGACTGAGAAAGTATTCCAGACTAATAGAGACTAAAGAGACATGACACTTAAATGCAACACATTAAGTATGGACTGTATTCTTTTGTTATAAAAAGTACTATTGAGACAAATAATGAAACTTGAATGGGGTCTGAAGATTAGATGGTAGTAATGAATCAATATTAATTTCATAATTTTGATGGTGATACTATTGTATAGGAGAATGTCCTTGTTTGTAGAAAATACATACTAAAGTATTTGGGAGTATTTAGTACATACTAAAGTATTTGGAAGTTGCTATGGTCCAAATATATGTGGTCTCCCCCTTCTTTCACACCCCTGCTTGCCAAATTCATATGTTGAAATCTAGCTTCCAAGGTAACGGAATATTAAGCTGTGATTAGGAAGGTGAATGGAAAGTGATTAGGTCACATGAGCTCTGCCCTTATGAATAGGATTAGTACTCTTATAAAAGAGGTCTGAGTAAGCCTGCTTGCCCCTTCAGCCATGTGAAGTTACACAGAAGGCATCATCTATGAGGAACAGGCCCTCACCAGGCAATGAATCTGCTGGTGTCTTGGTCTTGGACTTCCCAGCCTCCAGAACTGAGAACAATAAATTTTTACTGTTTATAAATTATCCAGTCTAAGGTATTTTGTTATAGCAGACCAAATGGACTAAGACAAGGGTGAAGGAGTATTAGGTTGGCAACTTACTCTCAAATGGCTCAGGGAAAAAAAGTTATCTGTACTGTACTTATAATTTTTCTGTAAATCTGTGTTTATGTCAAAATTTAAAAACTTATTTAAGAAACTTAAAGCCACTTATTTGATCCTGACTTATTGTTATTTCAATGTAAAAGGTAGAAACAGGATGTTTTAAAAAAGTAGTATACACACTACTGCTTTGATCAAGAGTGATTTTAACAAGAATAAAGCTTTGGTTAAAAAGCTTGACTTAAGATTTCCTGACAGTGGCTAACTTTGGGTACTGGTAATTTTCATTTTTAAAGATTTGTACTTTCTACTATGTCAACATTAAATACACATTCTAATGAAAATACGTTCTAATTTTTAAAAATTACTTGCAAACAATTTTACAGATTTAGGCTAACCCACTCAAGTAATTTGTCCAAGGCCCCACAGTCAGTGAACAGCAGAACTACTCATAAGTCTTAATTTCTAGCCCACATGTTTCAATATATAACCCTATTTTTTCCCCTATCATTTAATTTTTCACCTTAAAGAATTTCTGAATTCCATCCTAGCACTCTGGGAGGCCCAGGCGGGAGGATCGCTCAAGGTCAGAAGTTCGAAACCAGCCTGAGCAAGAGCAAGACCCCATTTCTACTAAAAATAGAAAGAAATTAATTGGCCAACTAAAAATATATAGAAAAAACTAGCCGGGCGTGGTGGCGCATGCCTGTAGTCCCAGCTACTCGGGAGGCTGAGGCAGAAAGATTACTTGAGCCCAGGAGTTTGAGGTTGCTGTGAGCTAGGCTGATGCCATGGCACTCTAGCCCAGGCAACAGAGTGAGACGCTGTCTCAAAAACAAACAAACAAATAAACAAACAAACAAACAAACAAAAACCTCTGAATTCCTACAACCGGGATTTCCTAAATTTGTCATAAAGAATAATCTTGAGGCTGGGTGTGGTGGCTCACCCCTGTAATCCTAGCACTCTGGGAGGCCGAGGCAGGTGTATTGCTCAAGGTCAGGAGTTCAAGACCAGCCTTAACAATAGCAAGACCCTGTCTCTACTATAAATAGAAAGAAATTAATTGGCCAACTAATATATATAGAAAAAATTAGCCGGGCATGGTGGCACATGCCTGTAGTCCCAGCTACTTGGGAGGCTGAGGCAGCAGGATTGCTTGAGCCCAGGAGTTTGAGGTTACTGTGAGCTAGGCAGACACCACGGCACTCACTCTAGCCTGGGCAACAAAGTGAGACTCTGTCTCAAAAAACAAAAAAAAACAAAAAATGAATGATCTTGAGACTTACCTAAAAAGCCATATAAATTAACTAGGAAAGAAAAGTGACTGGAATTAAGAATGTAAGAACTGTGAGTCTGTTGGCTACTAGGGCTCAAACAGGAGGCAGAAGGCAGGTAGGAGATGGAGGAGGACAGCACTTACGAGCTGGTTTAACCTGACTTCAAATTGTTATAATTTAGGAACAGTAGCAATGAAATCAGGTTAGAACTATGGAGACACACCTAAAATATATAAATAGATCCACATCTATTAGAAACATGGACAGGAAACCATTAAGTATGATAGTTATTTCGAGAGCATGGGATTATAGGAGATTTTGTCTTTCTACATTATATATTGTGGTAATGTTTGAATTTTATAAAATGAATGTAACTAGTTTCTACATTCAGGAAAATATAGTAGAGATTAAAATTGAAGCAAAATTCCTTTGTAATTATTATTATTATTATTTGAGACAGAGTCTCACTCTGTTGCCCAGGCTAGAGTGCCATGGCATCAGCCTAGCTTACAGCAACCTCAAACTCCTGGGCTCAAGGAATCCCTTTGCCTCAGCCACCCTAGTAGCTGGGAATACAGGCATGTGCCACCATGCCCGGCTAATTTTTTCTCTATATACTTTTAATTGGCCAATTAACGTCTTTCTATTTATAGTAGAGACCGGGTCTAGCTCTTGCTCAGGCTGGTGTTGAACTCCTGACCTTGAGTGATCTGCCCACCTCGGCCTCTCAGAGTGCTAGGATTACAAGCTTGAGCCACCATGCCTGGCCTGTAATTATTTTTTTAAAGGAAAAAGTGTGGGTGGAAACAACAAAATAATATTATTGGTAAACTAATTGTGGTTAATCCATTCAGCATAGAAAAGGAATCCTGCAGGGTGGTAATGGTCAGTGAGCCTACGAGTAAAAAACAAACTAGATATCATTTAGCAACATGAGACAGGAGGGAAGCACTTACTATTTTAAGCTACCACACTGAAGTCTCATGTCACTGACTGAGGAAGCCCAAAAAAGGTTTCAAGAGTGTTTCTGTCTTGATTCATTAGCCTGTAGCTCCAAAAAGAGATAGCTTTTCAAATTATTATATTAATTTTGGGCAGTCAAGGTGCTCTTTTCCTCAGAGAACATATAACCCAGAAAAGTCTCATAGTGAAGATGCTAACAGTAGTCATCTGTATCTTGAGGAATCTCAAACGTTCTTTTTTTTTTTTTTTTGAGATAGAGTCTCACTTTGATGCCCAGGCTAGAGTGTCGTGGAGTCAGCCTAGCTCACAGAAACCTCAAACTCCTGGGCTCAAGCAATCCCTCTGCCTCAGTCTCTCAAGTAGCTGGGACTACAGGCATGTGCCACCATGCCCAGCTAATTTTTTCTATATATTTTTAGTTGGCCAATTAATTTCTTTCTACTTTTAGTAGAGATGGGGTCTCGCTCTTGCTCAGGCTGGTTTCAAACTCCTGACCTTGAGCTATCCTCCCGCCTCCGCCTCCCAGAGTGCTAGGATTACAGGCGTGAGCCACAGCACCCGGTCTGAAATGTTCTTAATTAGGAATGTGACCATATAAGTGTTGTGCTTCAGGACAGACAGTCTTTTGAAAAGTGATCTATCCATACAAATGACCTGATCTTATAAATCCCATAAAAGACTCTAGACCATTTCTCAATATACCAATCTCCCTGTAGTGGTCTCTTTATGGTTGGTAGCTCTGTGTCTATTACATCTTTAATGATGATTTAAAACAGGAGATTTTGTAAGCACAACATGTACTCACCAGCAAATTGGTATTAACTGATCAACACCTAAGTGGATATATAGGAATAACATCTATCGAGTGTCGAGCAGGTGAGGGGGGAGGGCATGGATATATACATACATAATGAATGCGATGTGCACCAACTGGGGGATGGACATGCTTGAAGCTCTAACTTGAAGGAGGAAGGGGGGCAAGGAAATATACGTAAACCTTAACATTTATACCCCCATAATATGCTGGGAACAAAAAACAGGAGATTTTTGGCTGGGCACAGTGACTCACGCCTGTAATCCCCTAACACTCTGGGAGGCCGAGGCGGGAAGATCACTAAACGTCAGGAGTTTGAAACCAGCCTGAGCAAGAGCGAGACCCCATCTCTACTAAAAATAGAAAGAAATTAATTGGGCAACTAAAAATATATAGAAAAAATTAGCTGGACATGGTGGCACATGCCTGTAGACCCAGCTACTCAGGAGGCTGAGGCAGAGGGATTGCTTGAGCCCAGGAGTTTGAGGTTGCTGTGAGCTAGGCTGATGACATGGCACTCTAGCCCAGGCAACAGAGTGAGATTCTGTCTCAAAAAAAAAAAAAAAAACCAGGAGATTTTGAAAACTGTCGGGGTATTTTTGGTTGTCACCATAACTGGGAATGAAGTGCTACTGGCATTTAGTGGGCAGGACCAGGGATCTGGACATTTTGAAAGTGCAAGACAGTCTCTTACAAAAATTGTGTCATATCTGATATAATTTTCAAACATCCCAGTGAAAGTTTATATGGGTAAAAAATGTATGTATAATTACCTGAGTTTGGAACCTAACTCTAATTTACATACTAACAAAAAGTATTTTTGTAGTTTTAATATATAGTAGTTTTTCCAGGAATGCACCAGCTATGTAAATCAAGAGAAATTCCACATATTTTGTTGCTCAGAAATTTACAAAAAGTTGTTTACTATTTCAGAATATCATAATTTGGTAATGCTGCTCTGATACTCTGGAACCAATAAAACATTTATATCTCCTTTTTTTTTGAGACAGGGTCTTGCTCTGTTGCCTCTGCATGAAAGCAGTAGGGTTATCATAGCTCACTGCAACCTCAAGTGATCCTTCTGCCTCAGCCTCCCAAGTAGGTGGGACTACAGGTGTGTGCCAATATGTCAGGCTAATTTTTCTATTTTTTGTAGAGATGAAGTCTCGCTATGTTGCTCAGGCTAGTCTTGAACTCTTGACCTCAAGCAATTCTCCTGTCTCAGCCTCCCAAAGTGCTAGGATTACAAGTGTGAGCCACTGCACCCAGCCTCTATCTGAATTTGTAGCACTCTCATTCAAGTAATGCTATGAATAAGTACAAATATCTGACTATTGTAGTATATGCCGAAGCATTCACATATTGAAATACACATTATACTTTTTTTCATTCTTCTTTCATATTTCAGTTAAGATTTTATGTTGATTTTATAAAAATTATATGTACCTAGATATTATATTTGAATTCCATTTCAGGATAATTCAGAGACACTGCAAATTTTTTTTTTATATAGAAATGGAACAAGGATGGGAATCACTGGTTTAAGCCAATCATGGTAATTCCAGGCCTCTTGCTGGGACTGGTGGAGCACAGGCATGTGAATCAGTTCTGTTCAGTGAGACACAATGGAGTATCCTGCAAGATTTCTGGGAAATGTTTCCTTGCTCTTGAGAGAGAGGAAGAAATGGTCCTTCTTCCTTTTCATGTCAGTTTGTGATGCATAGAATAGCTGTAACCTTCTTGCTATCATCTTGAAGGTGAAGTAAGCACACTGAAGAGGCAGATCTAAGTGAATCACAGAGAGGTGGAATTGGAGTCCTGGGATCCTATGTCTGAAGTCTACCTTCCCTTTGGATTTTTAGCTACATTATGTAGTAAATTCCTATAAGTCAGGTAGAATCAGGTTTTCTCTTATTTGCCGCTGAAAGCAGCCTAACACATAAGGTTGCCTTGCTTGTAGAAGTAACACTGGAAGGGAAGATAAGGGGAAGCAGTATAGTATAATAGTGGAAGCATGAGCTTGCTTATGTTGATACAATAGCCCCCACCCCTACCCCGCAGTTTCACTGTGGTTTCAGTTATCCACAGTCAACCAAGGTCTAAAAATAAGTGAGTACAGTATGATAAGATATTTTGAGAGAGACAAGATTCACATAACTTGTATTAGCTTTTGTTATAATTGTCCTATTTTATGATTATTTATTATTGTTAATCTCTTATACTTATCTCTTGGTATTCATGTGGATTTTTCCAGGACTCCCTTGGATACCAAAACCCAAGGATGCTCAAATTCCTTGTATAAAATGGCAGAGTATTTGCATATAATCTACACATATCCTCCCATATACTTTAAACCATCTCTAAATTACTTATAATACCTAATACAATGTAAATATTATATAAATAGTTGTTATACTGTATTTTTTAATCTGCATTTTTTATTGTTATTTTTTTCCTGATTATTTTCAATCTGTAGTTGGTTGAATCCTTTGATGCAGAACCTACAGATATGGAGGGACAACTGTAGAAATTAGACTTTATCACAAGTATGTACATACAGGAAAAAACACAGTATATATAGGGTTTGATACTCTCTGAGGTTTCAGGCATCCACTGGGGGTCTTGAACTTATCTCCTATGGGTAACGGGGGAAGTACCATGTATTGATGTTCAAATCTTGATTCTGTAATTTACTATCTGTATAACCTTAAACAAATTTCTTAAGCCCTCTGAGCGTCCTCATTTACAAAATAGAAACAGGAATACCTGCTTTACATGGCCATTCTGAGGATTAGTGAACTAATATTTGTTAAGCTTTTAACTTGGTGCTTAGTATATTATAAGTAATTCAGTAGCTGGTGGCTACTATTTACTATAGTCATTAAGAGGAGAGAGGAAAAGTACTCACAGCGGTCTGAGCAGTGATGTGTGTGCAACCAACAATTTTGGCTCCAGCCAAAGGCTTTTCTCCTTGAGCTCTCTTCCTCAAAGCCATCAGTGCAGGCATTTCTGAAAAGGCCCAATACATATACAGCAATAATAAAGAGAACAGAATAAGAGATAAAAGAATAAACAGAAAAACTTATTCTCTTAAGTTTTGATCCTCCTGCTTCCTATCAGGTTTGATTAGGTTTCTCAGGGGATCAAGACGTTAAACCTGAATTTTCTTCTACGAGGGCTTTCAGAGGCAAATGCTCTAGGGTTCTGATTCCCTATATTCAGTCCTCCTTTTCTAATCTCTTTCTCTTTTCATTGTACAGGAGTTCCTTCTAGACTTGCCATAGTTTACTCCTTCCCCACAGTGTTTCCTGAGCTCACATTTCTTTCATCGTAAGTATTCTTCAATATTACACAGAAATTTCACAAGCTACCAGACTCCAGGATATATAATAAAAACGCATTAATATAGGTGAAAAGACATAGGCAGGTTGAGAAGGAAAAGGTGCTTGCTTTCTTTACCTTGTTCAGCAATTTCAATTTCTCTTCGTCCAAACTCTGCCTGTTTGATGTTCTTGACACAGAAGTCACTGCTTCCCTTAGAGTTCTTTTGCTGCTTGTCCCTGGGGGATGTCTCATCATCAGAGCTATCTGTATATGAAGCCGCTGGAATGACAGAATTAAAAAACCCGGGAAAAAATGGCTTCCTCTAAAATTCCAAACTATAGAGTGAACTGAGGCTTCCTTCTCTAGCCATCTAGAACCACACAGATTTATACCTCTGGTAAGCACATAAATGGTATCATGGAGCTGTCTCAATCATCTTTTATGGAAAGTGCTATCCACAGGTCAGAAAAGGGAAGCTGAGAGAGGCTGCCAAAGACATTCTCCCTGGATAGCATTAACTTGAAATGTAGGACTAACTTTATCTTCAGAATATGCAGAGGTCCTTGAATATGCAAAAGAGAGAGGTTACGCCATGGTAGCAATAGGTGAAAGTTCTTAATGCAAGATCATGGTCATTAACCTATGGGTTTCTGGGATTCCAGCTTCTTTTCTCTGCTGATTAAATGTCTAATGTAATTTGTGCTTTAGTACAACAACTGAACTGATAAAACTTAGAAAACAAGGAACCCATGGGAAAGTAATTAAGAACCACACAAAAAGTGTTTGTTTGACATAATAGAGCTTTCTTTTTTAATACTGGCTCTGATGAGGCTGAATTGTGCCTGTAGACCCAATTAGACATTGACAAAATGAAGTACTTAATGTGCTCTCCCTTCTTGCTGGCCTCAGTGGGTCCTGTGTTAGGCATTTTAGATTCCCAAAGAAGTGAATAAATCCTCTTTGGGTACAATAAAATGCTCTCATAACTAATCCATTTAGCAATATACACTAGAGTGTGAAAGGTCTAAAATTTTTTACTGTAGCTAACGGGAAGCTGGGGCTACTGCTATTCACATGCTTAGCTGAGGTCTTTTTAGTTTTCATATAATTCTGTAGTTGCTAATCATTTGCTAGATGATTTGAAGCAATTTCCTTCCTTGATTTATGTCTAAGTTTCTGAAGATAATTATTCCTAATCCCCACAGTTTTTTGGGGTGTTGGTGGAAGATATAAAGCACTGTCTATAAGGCATTTTCTATTTCTCAATGGAAGAAGAAGTACTGCCATAGCTTTTAAGGGGAAAAAGCTGTAAAAGTTCAGAGTATCTAGGGTCTGTGGTGCTCTGATCTACTTATATCCAGAGAATTAAGGCATTTCTGGGATATTTTAGCAAAGGGTCTATCTCTGGGAGGGCTGGAAGGCAAGTCTGACCTTGCCCAGTTAATCAGGTACAGCACTACAAACTGGGCAGCAGGGGCTTGAGAATCTCTCTTGGAACTGGAAAACTGCCCTAGAGCAAAGTCCTAACACGAGGCAACAGGAATGAACATGGGCACCAGGGGAGGTGAGGGAATTAGTAAATATCCCCAAAGAGACTTTTGTTCTTGAAAGGAGCTAATCTGTACAAAAAGTTTGTGGTTCCCCCTCCTAGGGTGAGAGCTCAAAGTACTTTTGGCAACAGAGCCCAGGAACAGCTTTCTGGGCAGTCATCTGTTTCATTAATCAATATTTAGAAACAGTTTATGAGTTAGGTACTTAGGGTATCCATGCTTCTACCACCTGAGAGACAAAGAGATAATAGCCATCCCTAATCCTAATCCAAATTTATAGAAAAAATTGCTTTTCAAAAAAGCTTTTACATTCAGAATATCCTGAAATTTCAAATCCTTTTCCAGAGCCATGATGATTTTTATACTCTCCAAGGGCCATTTAAATAACTATAGTGGTCGTGTGTTTTAGAGTCAGACTTTGGTGGAAGTCTCAGTCTCTGCATGTATAAAGTGGAGGTGATACCAGAATCTATTTAATAGGGTTGTTAATTTATTCGTGTATTCAGTCATTCACACATTCAATTGTTCATTCAAATTTTAATCGTGTACTTACTATGTATCAGCCATAGTTTAGGTACTGGGAATATAGGACAGATATGGTCCTTACCTTAATGGATTTTTCAGTCTAGTAGATAAATTAGAAATAAAATAACTAATTACAAAATTAGAGTTTTCTTCAATACAGTTGTAATGTGTGCCATGAAACAGAAATCAAGATGCTGTAAGACTATATAATAGGAGGACACAATTTGTCAGTTATGTTGTTGAGAAGATTAAGATAATGTAAGTAAAGTGTTTAATGCAATGCTTGGCATATAGTAATTGAGCACTCAATAAGTGATACCTGATATTACCCACTTTTGCACATATTTTAAATTCACTACCAGATATAATATTTTTAAAGGTTCTTACTCAGCTTTAGGATTTTGAATAGAAAAGGAATGACATACATATTATCATTTTGCAGTTTCTTTTTTTTGTACCTCTGTCATCTCCTACTACTCTACCGAAGCAGCAGCTGGTTGGCTAGAAGTGATTAAAAAGGTTGAGACTAGAGTCCTAACTCTACCCAGAATAGCTCTCCCCTCCTATGCCTCTTTCACTTTTAAGGATGAGTCAGGAACAACAACAGCAGCAACAACAACAAAACAAAATAAAATTTCCACTTAAGAGGAGCATTCCAACTTTTGGCTTTTTTTCCCCCCAACTCAAAGAAAAAAATTATTTATACCACTTCCTTATTCTAAAAGCTAGAGAAAACAGTATACTTTCTTAATAGCTGTCAACTGGTTACAGTTAATTCAACCAATGTTTTTGTATGAGTCAAAATGTGTTTGTTTTCAAAGAGCCCTGTATACAGACCTGCTATCAGGTAAGAACCAAAAGTCTAGATTGTACTAATACGTTGATCAACATGGCTGATAGACCCAGATCAAGATAATGTGTTATTTCTGCAAACAGTGGAAAGATTATTCCTGAACTAATGTGACATTAATTCACTTATTTTTTTAATCCACACTCATTTCTACCATTATATTTAAAGTAGCAAATTCATGAAAACAGCATTAAGGATTTTTCCAAGAAAATTTAGAAAAACTCAACACATATGTACATACCTGCTAGAATAGAGTTTCTAAAGTATTTGTAATTGTAAGAATACTCTGAAACTCAGAATCGTAATTTAATTAAAAATGAATAATCAATAACGTACTAAAGTACAGATCTAAGATCCTAGATCTAGCTTCACCTCTAATTGGGTAAGTGACTAATTTTCAATTTATCCAACTATAAAACAGGGAGTGTAACAGATCCCCTTTCCCTATGCTCTTCCTTTACCCTAACTACCACCAGAAAAATCTTATGAATAAATGAGACAATACCCAAAAAGAGTTCAGTTTCTAGGTAGAAAAGCAATATGAAGTACAATATAACTTTACTGTGGAATGTTCTCTCAGTTCATGATTTCCCAGAATCAAAATACAACTTGATGAATCACTAATCCACAATCTAGCCCATAGAACATGCATACATATGGTCTATGGGTCAATCCTGATTAAGTCTTACCTCCCAGTAGCTGTGATATTGTGGGTTATTGCTAGGAGAAGCAGCAGTCAGAATCCTGGCTGAATTAGTCCTATTACACTATTTTAAGTCAGGCAACTCCTCTTGGGCCCAACCTATTCATTTGGTAATGGAATAACAGTAGGGACCTGTGTGTCAGTGTACAACAGACTTCACTGATGAATGACACTCTAGAAATATGTAAAAAGCTATGTTAGCATTCAAAAAAATACAAACAGACAAAACTTTGTTGTTTGGAAGAATCTGAAAATACCTCAAACTGTTTAAGAACCAATTATGAATAAGAGACTTCTGTCCTCCCACCTCATCCTTAACTAATTAACTCACTACAATGACAGCTTTTTCAGAAATGTATAACTGGGAACAGTCTGACTTTGAAAAAAAGGTCTCTTTTGTTCATTTGCTTTTATGAGATTTTTTGCTTGGGAAAAGAGTTTTTAGAAGTTTGTTTTTTTTACATAGGGTCTCGCCCTGTCACCCAGGCTGGGGTGCTGTGGCATGGTCACAGCTCACTGCAACCTTGAACTCTTGGGCTCAAGTGATCTCCCTGACTTAGCCTCCCAAGTAACTCAGACTACAGGCATGTGTCACCATGCTCAGCTAATTTTTAAAACATTTTTGTAGAGATGGGGTTTCTCTATGTTGCCTGTGCTAGTCTTAAACTCCTGGGCTCAAGCAATCCTCATGCCTTGGCCTCCCAAATCATTAGGATTACAGGAATGAGCCATCTTACCCTGCCATTTGTTTCTTATAAAATAATTTCATGGATTATTGTATCATTTTCAACTTGGGTTCTGCTAGAATTAAGTTCTAATGTGTTGAAACATTCATTCATTGTATATAAATCATGAAGTTCTCTCCACAAATGGTACTACTAGTTACATACCATCTTTTGGAGAATTAAGAAAACAGTCTATCAAATCATTTTGTGTTCTGTGATTTAGATGAGGAACCCCAGTTGAGAAAGGCAGGTAGAGGTTCCTAAATAAAATGTAGCAGCCCGGGTGCGGTGGCTCACACCTGTAATCCTAGCTCTCTGAGAGGCCAAGGCAAGTGGATTGCTCAAGGTCAGGAGTTTGAAACCAGCCTGAGCAAGAGCAAGACCCCGTCTCTACTAAAAATAGAAAGAAATTAATTGGCCAATTAATGTGTGTGTGTGTGTGTGTGTGTATATATAAAATTAGCCAGGCATGGTGGCGCATGCCTGAAGTCCCAACTACTTGGGAGGCTGAGACAGAAGGATCACTTTAGCCCAGGGGTTTAAGGTTGCTGTGAGCTAGGCTGACACCACGGCACTCCAGCAGGGGCAACAAAGTGAGACTCTGTTTCAAAAAAAAAAAAAGCAAAACTTAGTATTAGGATCATCAGGAAGGGAGCATAGGCCATAGCCTATTTAAGCCCCTAAGTATCTTCAGCAAAATAAGCACTTTGGACAAGAAAGTATCTTTTTTTGAAATGTCATAAACCTTCATCTGGCTATTGACATATAATGAGTATATTAGAGATCTCAACAAGGATATAAAGTATAATAAGAATGTCTCTGAACACCTTTCACCAATATTTGCTTATTGAGTACCTTTTACGTGTCAAACAGTTCTAAGTGCTGGAAATAGAACAATATAAAGACAAAAATCTCTGCTCTCATGAATTTTGTTTTTTAAGTAGGAGAAAAACAGAAACAAATTAGTAACATATAAAGTATGTTACATGATAATAAGTACTATGAAGAAACATAAAGGAGGAAAATTTGATAGGGAGTGTTGGGTGATGTATTAGCACAATATTTATTTTTAATTGACATAAAATTGTATATATATTTATTGTGTAAAATACGATGTTTTAAAATATGTATACACTGTGGAATGGCCCAATAGAGCTAGTTAACATATACATTACCTCATATACTTGTTTTTTGTCATGAGAACACTTAAAAATCTATTCTCTTACTGATTCTCACATTGTTATTAACTATAGTCACCATATTGTGTATAATTTTAAAAGAGTAGCCAGGGTAGGACTCAATGAGATTAAATAAATAAATAAAGTATATATCTATATATTTTTTACAGATTGAAGTCAAGTGAAGCAGTTAGAAGGAAAGAAAGAGTAGAACAAGGAGTTTTATCTGTAACTGACTGTAAACAATCAACTGAGATAACTCACTATCTTTGGACCAGACAGTATTTTTGGTGAAGAACTGAAGGAAGTAAGATAGCCAGCCATGCATATATCTGGGAAAAGAGCATTTCAGGCAAAGGGAACAAGTACAAAGGTCTTGAAGCAGAAGAGTGCCTGGCGTGTTTCAAAATAACAGTAAGGAAACTAGTATGTCTGGAGTGAAATTAACAGCCAGGAGAAGAGGGAGGTTTGGAAAGTAGAGAGGTGCTCAGAAATGTAATGAGAAGCTTCATGGAATAGGGCCTTGGAGGGCCTCATAAGAAACTTAGCCTTTATCCAGAGTGAGACTGGGAAGCCATTGGAGAGTTTTGAGCAAAGAAGCAATTTATTTTAAAAGAATGAATTTGGCTATTGCAAATAGACTGAAGATGGGTAAGGTTGGAACTAAGGAGCTCAGTTCTTAAGACATGAAGGTTGAGATGTCTATAAAACATCTAAGTGAAAAGACTAAGCAGACAGTTGAATTATGGATCTAGCATGTAGGGGAGAGATTTGAGCTAGAGATAAAATATGAGAATCAAACACCAATACGTGGTATTTAAAACTATGATTCTAAATGAGTTCACCTCATTTAGGAAGAAAGTATACATGGAGAAAGGAAAAGGATTCAAGGATCAGTTTTGGGGGGCTCTCCAGCGGTAATTTCTATAGTCATTGAAATTATAATGGATGCTGAAAATGGTCTCTAAGTTCTTATTGTCATACATTTGCATATCTTCTCATATTTAGAAAGCTGTGAGTCAGTTCCATTATTCTTGGGTTTTCATTTGATGGGCATGGAATTCTTTCATCTAACTTCCCATTTCTCTTTTATGAATATGCCAGGAAGCAAGAGTTTTCCAGGATCACACAGTAAATCAAACATGGATTAAAAACTAGAAACTAGGTCTCTCCTAATTCCCAGTCTAAGAATCAAGGCAATAGGCATCTCCATTCAGAGTTTGTTTAGAAGGGCTTGACACCTGTTCATGTGAGGGGGAAAAAAAGAGAGAGAAAAAAGGAGGCAACAGTGTGTGTGATGCAGCTGCTAAAGAAGCAAACAATCTTAGGTTTCATTTTAAAAGCAGAGTTTATGGGAATAACACTTCTTATAGATTAGTTCAGGCCATCTAGAGTATTATGTTGATAGTCATAATATTCTTAAAAGGTCACTTTAATCTAGAAAATGTCCAGATGAGAGTAACCAGGACAGTGGGATATCCCAAAATCAGGCAACCAAAAATGGCGATTTTTATTTATAAGTAAAATCTTTAAGTTCCAAGGACTATATAGGAGCTTATCAGGAGATAAACAACTATATAAAGCAGGGAGCACCCTATCATCTAAAATGTTATCAAAGAGGCTAGTATTCAGTGGGAAGCTGAATTAGATCTTTAAGTTCTTTTTCATCTGCAGGATGTTTGACTCTCTGCTTTTGAACTTAATATCCTTAAATAGATATATTAGGTTGACAATTTTTGACTTATAAAAATGGCAGTTTCATATATTTTAATCTAAAAGGTCCAAGTTTACCAGGATAACATCAGTCAGTATCACTCACCAAGGAGTTCTGGCTTAGAAATCAAGGGCATCAACTACACTTTTCTATGTAAATAGATATTTTTAAAGTACCCTCTCTGCATATGGGTACTGGGTGGGATGGCAGACATTGGTTTCCTCTGCAAAAACACAGTTGGAGATATGGATCTAGTGTGTAGGGGCGAGACTGAGCTGAAGTTAACATTTGATATTATTATTCAATATCAATCTTTAGATAACAAGCATAAACCCACAGCCTAAAATGCTACATACCACTTTAAAATTCACACTTCCACAATTATTATGGTTTTCAGAGTTATATTAACCAGTTAATGAATTTTCAGCACTGCTTATTTCAGCAGAATAGGATAGGTACAAAAGTCTATATCTTTAGATAAAAATCCATAGGAATTTATGTCATACACTTTACATCATTCACAATAATTATGGGTAAAAAGTAAAATAAGAAATATAAGAAGTATGTAAATAATCTACCCAACCTAAAAGTTATAGATTCCCAAGCAATCTTTCTTCAACTTTATGCAATACAACTGTCTTATTTGTGTGAGGAACAAATAAAATTTCAGGCCATGATAAACATTTTCTAATGAATATTACTATTCATAACGTGAAGAGGTAACTAGGGCAAACATTCCACTCCCTACCACACTCCAACACAAGAGCAAAATAAAATAGCATCCATATTAGATCAGACTCATACCATACTGGGCACCACCGTTGCACAAATGGCTAATGCCTTCAAAGGGCTGTACACTGTAATGTCTCATCTGGCATTAAATGATAACTCAGCCTCAGAGCACATGTATTTGAATTAATGCCATTGCAAAGGAAGGAAGGAGTAACAAACAATACAATGTCACAGCTTAAGAGAGAAGGCAAAGAGCCCACTTAGTTGAACTAGCTACAACGTCTTCATTGCTTCTTGAGGCAATTGAGATTTCCCTGTTAATTTGCAAGTCCCAGATGGAGGAATGGGGAACTTTTTTTCTTTATCTTTAAAGGATGAAAAGAACACAAGTCTTTACACAAGTTCAGAGAAGATCAGTGAATAACATACTCCCACCCTTCTGAGTAGATCAAAGAACTCAATTTCTATTATCACTTCTTCTGCCTCTACTGGAAGAGGAGGCCTCTATTAAGTTCCACTCTGAATTCCAAAGAGAAATCCAAAGATTCCATCAAGAATTTTGTTCTAAATTTTCACTCAAAGTATTTATTCAAAGCACAGACTAGATCATGCTTAATTAGTCTTAGATAGACAGGAGGGTCTTTGATCCTACTTATTAGCCACCAGGTGGGCCCACAGCTGCTCAGTACTCACCTGAGCTGTAGCTGTCAGTAGATGACTGAGAAATAGAACGAGACAGAGAGCGACGTCCAATTTTGGTGGGACGTTTGTTGAATTCTTGCTTCTGGTCAGCAAATTGGATCTGCTAAGAAAAAGAACCCTAGTTATATAAGGGAAAAAACCCTCCATTTTGAGACAGCAACTCAAAGCTTGCATTATAGGCTCTTACCTTTCTTCACAGTTGATATGATTGAACTAATCCCTATTTGTAATGTTAAAACTCTTTTGAAGAGGAGTATGGTTTTGCATTCTTTGCCTACTATGTTTCTATCAAATTTAAATCTCTGATCCACTCTCTGACTATATGCTTTTGCAATAAAATTGTGACATCCCTCCCCCAAAATGGAAATGGGATGTTCTGGTTAAAATAAATTTTTAGAAAGTTGAGTCATATTCAGAAATACCTTTTATAATTTCACTGAAAATTAAAGTTGGAAACAATCTCTGAGATTATCCATACAGCTATAAGCTTCATATATCTAGATGAGAAAACTACAAGGTACAGAAAGGTAAAATGACTTGCATTCAAGTTTCAAGATTCTCAGGAAGCGGTATATGATAACTTTAAAACAGGCTTTTCATTTAGAACGAACATTCAGGAATTGCATTCAAATTCTGGCTACGCCACTCATTATCTGTGTGATGCTGTCAAGATGCTTTTGTGAGCCTCACTTTCCCATAAATATAACAGAGATAAAATTACAAAGTACTTACCTCATTCATAAGTTTTAGAGAGAGTTCGATGAAACAATGTATGTAAACTGAAACATGGCAGGAGATTTAATAAATCCACTTCCCATCCCCAATCCCAACAGTTCAGTGTTTTTGTAATTCTTGCAAGGAGCCACTCTTAATTTGTTAAAGACTTTCTAAAATGTATTAGTTGGTTTTCCAGTACTATAAACCATTAATTAATTAATTATTTTTTAATGTTTGGTATTATAAAATACCTAAAAGCCACAAGATTGATCATTTACTAACTATAACAGATATAGAAGGAATGGGTGATTTCACTGAATGTGCATAAATCTCAGATCAGACTCTGGAAGTTGCATTTTCGACAATATCGATAATGACTTTGTTATAATTTTTTCTCTTTCCCCTACTGTTAAAGGATCCAGCTGATACTTTATAATACTTTGCAAATCAAAGCTTACATTATTTATTCAACTAATAATTTTTCTTTTTCTCTAACTGAATGTTTGAATAATTGTTTATTCTTCTGGATTCAAGGTGGCACAAAGAAAGATCTATTGAAAAGGATGAAAGATCTGATGACTGATTCTACCTTTAATGATAAAAAGATGGTTCCTTGATGGGCAGAATAGATACAGCAGACCAGGATGAAAGCAGCAACTGATGGCTACAAGTCCTACAGTTAGAGGTAACTAAGGGGTCATTTGAGTATTGAGACAAGGGGACCAATGCCAAATGGAATTACCTTAGCATTGCCTTGTAGGGGGATTCATAGCATTTTCATAGCTATAACAACAAATAAAGGCTGCATAGTGCTTTAGAATTTGCAAATTGTTTTTAGGAACAGGAAAATTCACTGGATTAAAGACTCTTCACAAAATGAAAAATGATGCAACTGACTATTTTGCTAAAGTAACAATTTATTTCAAAAAGATAAAGTGCCCTTTCTGTGTATTCCCATGGGATGCACATGAAATTTCATGTACTGTATTATTTCTAGCACAGCACCTATTACACGGAATATAACTGTCTACCTACCTGTATCCTCTATAAATTATAGGCTCCATAAAGGCAGGGGCTATATTATTCACCCCTACATCCTCAGGCACAAATGCCTGGCACATCGCAGCCACTCAATCATGTGCTGAATCAATTAATCTGAAGCAGCCTATTCTATCGTCATTGTCTGTATTTGGCTGAATATTCCGTATATATAGTAAACATAAGACAAGTCTAAAGTTAAAAAATAATTTTTAAGAGCAAAAAAAGTTGGGAAGGAGAAGAGGGAGGGTGAGAAGCTGTAAAGGTAGATGGCGGTCAGGCTCAAAATTCTGGCTTCCACTTCATCAACCTTGTTTAAGACAGTCTCATGTCTTTACTCTTTTTTAGCAGTCTATCTAGGAAAAGTAGTAGTAATGGACTTTCTAAAGGCCACGCTGAGTCACTAAGTTTGGAAGTACCTTCTTTTCAAAAAGAATAACAGATAAACCCCGCCTCAACACAACCCCCCCAACCACACACCTGCACATGTACACACATGCACACACATGCACGCGTGTGCACATACACACACTCACACCACTAGAGGGGGCCAGTCACTCTTATTCTCTAGATGTGTAGGATCGGGGTAAGTACCCAGGTATTTTTACCCTAGTAACACTAAACCATATAGATATCTAGTGGCATTATCATCTCAAACCAGTTTCTCTGAGCTGAGCTCTCTTCTCTATAGTTGTTTTCATTTACAGTAATCCCTCCTATCCAGAACAAGTTCAGGCTGTCTTGGCACTAAAGACGACTAGGCTGTGAAGCCTTTCTCCATTTAGAACACAGGGTTCTAAAACCTTGGTTAGACACTAAATTCAAGTTTCTCTAAGACAGAAGGATATTAGAGAGAGACTAACCACTTACATATAAGTCATATAATTTTCCCAACAAATAAACGTCTTTCACTGATAACCAGAATATATGAGTTAAATGGGTCATCCCTGGTGCCCGCCTCCCCTCAATAATTAAATACCATTTTATCCTTCACTCAACAGTCCATTTTGTAATTGACTGATTTTGTAATCTATCTACCCCAATTGTGGTACCCTGGTAGATTCAACCCCTAACTTTCCTACTTTGTCTGAAACCAAAGAGTCTTTCAGGATAACCCTCCGTTTCCATTTCAGAGAGAATAGCCTAATTCTAACATGCATCAAGGCAAGGGAGGAAAAGAGACTAAGAGAGTGGTAGCTCACCTTATGCCAGAGGGAGGGATGAAAGCAGGAAAAGAGGGAAAAAGAATGTAAGCAGATGGCCTTTTATAATAATGGCTATAGCGGCAACAAGACTGGTAAATAAGAGCTTAGCCTCACCTGGGTTTTAATCCCAGAGTTGCCATTGACAATGTATTTCTTCCTGCTGCTCAGCATAGTGACATTACCAGCCCCACTGCCACCTCTGTGGCCCTGGGACCCTTGTGGCCAGGCCTTTAAACTTTCCTCATCAGCAATTCTGTTGGCTCTGGTTCCAGCTAGCTTTTTTGCGGGGAGGGGGGACTACTCTTCCTTGGAATCCCTGAAGCAGTTCCAATAACCCCTTCAGCAGCAGAGCCCCAATTTAATAAGGCATTTCTGTTAGTGGCTCATCAGCCATTCCTAATTCTGGTGGCTGTTTTGCTTTTATTTTTTTCCTAAACACCTAATTACATGGATCCTCTGACCTCTAAACCATAACAAGTCCCTTGACAAGGCCCAACTTGCATGCGCATAACAATAGCTTATTTATATAACCAATGCACTTTTTTGCCTGCTATAATTAACTTGCTAATTAGGTTCCTTTTTAACCTTACCTCCTCCTTTTCCATGTCAGATGATTTTAGTTAACCTAGTCTCATTAGAAAAAAATTAACTATAGAGTCACTAAAACAATGAGGAACTTTATTAAGAGAGTAAGGAAAAAAAATTAATGGTGCCAAGTACTCAGGCAGCCCCTACCCTACACTGTGTCCTTGGATTAGTCAGACTGGGGAGACTAGTTTCAGCTCTGTCACCAAGGAAATAAATTTTCTCAGCCTGTTACTTTACTCTTAATTGTGCTTTTTTTTTTAATTTTTAATTTTTTTTTTTTTTTAGAGATGGGGTCTTGCTCTGTTGCCCATGGAGTGCAGTGGCATGATCACAGCTCACTGTGACCTCGAACTCCTGGGCTCAAGTGATCCTCCTGTCTCAGCCTCCCCCCATGCCTGACTTGCTTCCTTATTTATTTATTTATTTATTTATTTGGTACAGATGGGGTCTCACTATGTTGCCCAAGTTGCTCTCAAACTCCAGGGCTCACAGGATCCTTCCTGCCTTGGCGTCCCAAAGGGCTAGGATTATAGGAGTGAGCCACCATGCCTGGCCTAATTATACATCTTTTATACAGGTTTCGACACTTGGTTTCTAGTCTCATCTCAAGATTGTTGCTGATTTGGCATTGGGTGACCCAGTTTGTTTTTTTGAAAAAAATGTGTGTTTCATGGAAGGTGTGACTACAAAGGGGAGAATCTCCACAGAGTCCCCAGAATCACAATAATCTAATTACATGGCAAATAAAGATTCAAACAAAAGGGAAAAGAATAACATTATTTATTTGCTGATTTCTGAAATGGACCCAATGTATAGGAAATCTGCTCTGAACTGGATGCTACAGAGATTGAGGGGGGAAGAGATTTGAATTCATCCTTAAAAAAAAAAAGACTATTGAGCACAAAAAATACAGATTCTTTTTTAAAGATGATTTTTATTTCTAGAGAAAAGATCATATTGCATAGTGTTTACTGACTTCTCTGTAAGAGAAGGGGAGGAGAACTAATATTTATCACATAACTATATGCACAGCCCTCACAGCCCTATGTATATGTCACTTCTATTAATTTGTACAAGAATCTTAAGAAGTAGGCATTATCTTTATTTGACAAAGCAGAAAATGTAGCTCTGAGAGAACAAATAGTTTACCCAAGGTCTCACAGCAAGTAAGTGATGGCACTGGAATTTGAGCCTGTGTTTACATCAGAGCTGAAGCTTTTCACTATACCACACCTTATGATATTAATCGGAAGGCTGAAAAACTCCCCTGGCCCTAATCCTAGGTGCACTAGCCCCAATTTAATCCTCTTAATTTATCTTTAAATATACTTAGCTTAAAATTACTCTTTAAATTTATTTTCTTATTAGATTGGGCCTCAGAAATGACATCATCCCAGATGATCTTGGTGCCCTGATCAAGCCATAATTCTGAAACACTTGATCATATAAGAGTTAGAACTCTAACAGCCCTTTAATTGGCAACTTTGCCCAATGCCACTACCAAAAATGGAAACAGATTAACTGAACTCAAATATTGGTATTCACCATCACACATGACAATCTTGTTCTCTTACTCATAATTTCACAAAGTGACACAGACCACTTTGCCTGCTTGCTTGACGAATCTCTAAATTTCTGTTATTCCTATTCCCAACAAGGAAGGATGTTCACCCTAGTACACATGTATTAAGCTGGTTCCTCATTTTGCTCACTCTGGTGAAAAGGGACTCCTTAGTCCAATGGCGTAAGTCACTAAACCTGAGCCAAAGGGAGTTGCCGATCTATACCAAATACAACCAGAAAACATTTTAGGATACTATGACTGACAGGAAAAATCTTACCACTTAACAAGTTTATCTAACAGAGTAGTTCTCACAATATAGCTGCATCAAATTCACCTGCAGGGCTTATTAAAGCACATAGGTGGGCCTTACTACCAGAGTTTTTGACTTACTATGTCTGGGTGGGGCCAAAGATTTTGCATTTCTAATAAGTCCCAAGGTGATACTGATGCTCTGATCTGGGGACCACACTTTTGAGAACCACTGCTCTAACAATTTCTCCAATCATGAATAAAGTAGCCCTGATTCTCTTGACTCTCTCCTTAGCCAAACATTTTACCCTACCTATGGCTACAGCCATGGAGGCATGTTCATAGGCAGATAAGAAATGGTTATTTGAAAGTTCAGAGAACAGGGATCTTTTCTTTATACCAAACACAGGGTGTAAAGAAAACTGGGTCTAATTCTGATTTCCATAATTTAGGGTTCTTATAAATGGCTAATGCATTATGAAAAACAGGACTCATGGGGAGAAGAGAAGACCTATTTACTCTAAAGAGAATCAGGCAAAGAGAAACCAATTAATTACTTTCAAGTACATAAAGTGGTAATACAAAGGATGTATCTGTATCTCCATTTCTTAACTTATGTAATGCTCATTTGTAAAATGGAGACAATATCTACTTTGCCTATCTAAAATGTGTGCTGAGACAATAAAATAAAATAATGAGAGCTTTGAAGACTACATAATGATATACAAGCCTAAAATATTAATATTTCTATTCTTTTAGGTCAAAGGTTCTTAACCTAGAATCCATGGATGTCTAGAACCCCCTGAAAGAGTATGCAAAATTTTGTGTTTGTGTATATTTTCCTGGGGAGGGAAAAACTACATACACATAGGTTTTATCAGTTTTTCAAATGGGTTTCTGCTTTCAGTGCCAATCTTGACTTAGAGTTATACTCAAGCTATCTCGACCACCATTTATCAGATAAAAGTTTCTCTCTCACTTCCAAGTATTAATAGATATGGTTCAAATATTCCTCAAGACACCTCTCCCTTCCAAGCCAAATGAGCAGCTTGAACAAATTCTTTACTTATGAAAGGGATTACTTCTAGCTAAGAATATTGGGTAGCAAGCTGGCCAGGTACTCAAGAAAGTCAATCAACCAGATTTACTATGGAAAAGTACCAAGCACTACAGACAGCTTGAGTGGGAGGAGGAGGAAATAGTAAAATGTAGAAACATAAAAAAAGGTTACTGCTAATCGCCATGCACATAAGATGAAGGACTAAAGATTTTTCAAGGGAAGTAAAACACATTAATAAGACGATCTTTAAAAGAATGTGTTCCCCAACCTTTCAGCAGCAAAACTGCCTGAACAAGGCTAAGAAAATCCTTCACATGAAAGCAGCTAAAGAGCAGAGGCTCCGGAAGTTTTCCAGTGACTGATGGAATGTTACCTTGAAGTTCTACCTTGTCAATTCTTGAGATGGGGGTTCTTCAAACTTCATCCTGGCTTATTTCCCTGCTGAGAATCAGAGATGTGAGTACTGTCAGCTATCTGTGATCTGAGTCCTATTTTCTGAGGGGCACACAAGTCCCTTTTGCTAGTGATTATTAACAAAAGTGGAGACACCTTCTCTGCTAAATTTTTCTCTTGAAAGAAGGTTTGAGTGGCTTCTCCTATTTCATTTGGTGGCAGGGATAGTCTCAGTGGAAATTTCATTATACTAATATGTAAACTGGAACATGAATCAGACATTTGTTAAAACTCTCTTAACTTGAAATTTTTGCCCAATCTGGGAGCTGGCTCCAGACTTTTCTCTTGGGGATTAAAAGGCACTTTAACATTTCACAAGTAAGGTCTGGAAATCTATAGATAATACACTAGAGGGTGCTCAGTGGCTACCTCTCCTGGCTAAGTGGATATCAGTGGCAGCTTAATGAAGTACTTTCACAGACCAGGTCAGAAGTTAATGACTTACTCAGTATCTGCAAGAAAGCCTCAAAGGTCTTTGGCAAGGAAAAGATAGCAAATGAGACGATTGTGTTATTAAAGACAAGTCCCTCCTTACTCCTCATTGTTGTTCAAAAAAGGTATTTCCTGGTTTTTGAGAGAGAAGGGTCAAGAAATTGCTAAATAAGAGAGATGCCTTATTAAAAACAGAGGAGAGCTGTGCTTTATTAAGGAACGTTTTCTAAAAGCTGAGAAGCCCTAGGTTATATCCCTTAAGCAGCAGTCACACTAACTCCTTTAGAGCAGTTTTCCTATTCACATGAATAGAAAGAAGGTAAATGAGTAAAAGATTGTAGGACCTCCTCTTGAGGGGATATGCTAAGCAGGTGAACAGTGAGGACGCTTACTTACAGCAGTAGGAGTTAGTTATGTAAAAACTTTTATTGATTCTGAGTTGGCACACTAATGTTTAGTAGAATTCTTCTGTAATACTACTTTATAGAAATACCAAAGTTTAATACCTTAATGTGGACCCTCTCCTAAGAAAAAAAATTTCTTGTTCCCCCTTATTAGTGAGTGGTTAGAGATTCTAAAAAACCCAACCAGAATTATTACAAGAATCCTTTCCATTAATTCTACAACACTTACATTATTTGAAATAAGCTTGAAAATGGATAGGATTTCTTTCCATCAAATAAGTGAGCACAATGTTCTGAAATGGCACCAAGAACAATAGCAATAACAGTCACAAAAATAAACTATAGTTGTAACAACCAGAGTTGAAATGTAGCCTCCTTGGTTGGGCCTTTGGTAGGCCCACTATATATTGAATTTCATTATCAAGACTTATTTCTTCAAGTTCATAATTCCACAAACACTAAAAAGAACTTGGAATATATTGTAGAGAGTCTAACCAGTTTTCCATAGGAAAAAAATATGTCTATATAAAACACAAACCATATAGGCTGTAAGAAATCAGGCTAAATCTAGAAGAAACCAGTTGGAAGCATAAGGATGGTTACCATTTTTAAATCAAAAGTTGAAATTGGATCCAAAATATTAGGTTTTATGTGCTACCTTTTATCAACAAATAAGTCCTTATTATCATTGTATTAAAACTATTTATCGGTCAAATATGGTATTTTGAAGAACTATACCAAGAGGGCTACAGTTTCTGCCTTGTAGAAATATGTATACATAAATAATAGTTGATGGGGGGGAGAATAGTTGGGAAAATGATTTGACTAGAGTAAAAATATGGACAAGGAGGAGAGAAATGTTTTAAATCTCTTTAGAGACTTAAGAGAGCACCATTTCTCTAAGTTGTTTTTATTTTTATTTTTATTTTTTTTGAGCAAAGACTCTTGCTATGTTGCCCAAGCTGGTCTTGTACTCCTCGTCTCAAGCAATCCTATCACCTTGAATAGTTGTGTAGCTGGGACTACAGGTGTGCATCACCATACCTAAGTTTCATTATGCTTTTTCTTTACTCCCAGAGAGATAAAATAAGCATTAGCTTGAAATAGAAATGCAAAGCAATCACAGGAGAATACTACCCATACAGCACACCAGGAGCTGTAGGAAAGCCCCCGCCCACTGCAGAGACAACCAGGCAATAAGCTGCCTCTGGCCAGGCAGCTCTCATTCCTTCCCTAGCTCTACTGGTTAGGAACTAATCAGCAATTAGAGTAATACATGTTTTCCCAACCACAGATCTTGGTAGGAGCTTCTTAGAGGTGATCTTTACCACCTGTTAGAAATGGTTGTCTCTCATTATCAAGAAAGAGAAGGAAAAACGAAGCGACCAAAGAACTCACCATCCACTCAGGCATGTGAAAAGCTGAGGTGCCCTCATTACTGTCCCACTTCTCCATAGTGCAGGCTTGGTTAAGATATGTCCTGAAGCAAAAGGGAAAGCTGGTTTGGAAATGCCAGGGTTATCTGAGTGCCTCAAAGCAGACCCAAACCTAGTGATTCAGGAGTTCACAGTGGCTAGCAGAAGCTGCATCCCTTTTCACAGCAGCCTTCTATTCAAATCAAGATCATCAGTCAATTGCCTGACAAGTTCCTCACTGGCCAGCTTCAAGGCCTTGTGCTTCTGATGTAAAATCAGAGCTGGTGCAAAGTGCTGCACCCAGGCACTATACTTCTCACTGGGCACTCACTGTTTTATGCTGCCCCAAACACTCTATCCCCACCTCCGCAGTGGGGACTTTCTGCAGCAACAGTCAAGCTTCCTTCTCTCGCTGTGTGTAAGACACTTGTTAATTTTCTCCCGCCCCTCAGGACACGTCACTGGAGGTACTGATACCAAGATCAATAAAGATTGAGGTCAAGAAGGCACTCCCTTTTCTCATGAGTTGCTTAATTTGGATTAGTACAGTAAACAGGCGTTTCCTTGAAATCAAGAGCTCCTTATGGCCTTCAAGTTTAAACAGCTATGCAGAAGCTCTCCATCTGCTCACACCAGGGGTCTGGCACCAAATGCTGGCATATCTCAAGTTAAATTCTTATTGCACAGGAGGCTGGGATGGAGCCTGGGAAGACCTTTTGCAAGATCATAACTTCTTAGAAGCTCTGAAGAAAGTTCTGACACCATGACTCCCCCTGCTGGCTTCCTATGCTATATACATGAAGGCCTAAGGGCCCTCAGCCACAGAAACAACACAGATGCTGATTGTAAAGTGGCTTCACTGAGGCTAGTCAGGCGCCACCAGAGTGTAGGTGTAGAGGACAATCAGGGTTTCCAGGCAAGACTAGTGTTGCCTCAAAGTTCCTATTCAATGCCAGCTTTTACTCACAGGTCTGGTTTTGGAAGAAACAGGATACCAACATGGTAGCCCTGTACGCTATCATGTTAAAGCTGTGGT
Source organism: Mirza zaza (assembly GCA_008750895.1). Classification (NCBI taxonomy): domain Eukaryota; kingdom Metazoa; phylum Chordata; class Mammalia; order Primates; family Cheirogaleidae; genus Mirza; species Mirza zaza. Next base: position 13,716 of record VSMD01058082.1, on the reverse strand, counting down.
CCCCAAACCCCTGGGCCATGACCTAATAGTCCATGGACTATTAGGAAACTGGCCGAGCATCACTACCTGAGCTCCATATCACACACCCCTCCATACCCAACCCCTCCGCCTCTGGTCTGTGGAAAACTTGTTTTCCATGAAACCAGGGACTGGTTGGGGACTGCTAAAGGACCTAAGAAGCTGTTTCCACTTTATGTCCCCATACCAGCTCCCTCCTTGTAGCACACTTCAGAAGTTTGGAAATAAGGCATATTTCCAAACTTATAAGGTAGATTCCAGGTTCATGTGATTAAAAAAAAAAAAAAAGACATAAGTAGAAAAAACTGTGATCTAATCTACTTTACCTGCTTAATTCATTCCTGGGGTATATTATCCAATAACAGTACCATAGGTTTCAGGCACAAAGGAAGTCCAAGACATGCCTGCTTTGGTCTCCCTCAAGTACCAAGGACTCTTTACAGTGTTAATTCCCATTGCAGTGGATAATTTCTCTGGAGCTGATAGTTGTAATATTACAATTATGATTATAGGTTTGTTACCCTTTAGAGCCTTTGCTGGTTAAGAGAATGATCCTTTGGATGCAGAATGGAGGGGAGGAAGGTAATATCTAGGGAAAGGTAGTGTAAGATGCCAGAGACTGGCCAGAGGATTGTTGCGCCAGGTGCATTCAGAAATGTCAAGGGATTAGAGATCACAGGGAGGGTGGAGAGCAGGTACAATAAGAAGAGAGAATAGCAGAAGTGGAAATAAAGGAAGCTGTGGTCAGAGAGGAGCTATGGAGTGCAGTAATCTGAGTGATGTCAAGACAGTAGATTGATGAGATGCAGAGAAGATAAGGCCCACTGATGTCAGGGTGTCAACTTTGATAAAGCCTTAGCTTGCAGCAACCTCTAGTTATTGTTCTCTGTTCTTCCTTTTAATACAGACTTCTTAAAAATGAGGTCACATCTGCTGCCTAAAATTCCAATAATATATTTCACCTGTGTTTTATTTTTATTTTTATTTTTATTTTTTTTGAGACAGAGTCTCACTTTATTGCCCAGGCTAGAGTGAGTGCCGTGGCGTCAGCCTAGCTCACAGCAACCTCAAACTCCTGGGCTCAAGCAATCCTGCTGCCTCAGCCTCCCAAGTGGCTGGGACTACAGGCATGCGCCACCATGCCCGGCTAATTTATTTTTTTTTCTATATATATTAGTTGGCCAATTAATTTCTTTGTATTTATAGTAGAGATGGGGTCTCGCTCTTGCTCAGGCTGGTCTCGAACTCCTGAGCTCAAACGATCCGCCCACCTCGGCCTCCCAGAGAGCTAGGATTACAGGCTTGAGCCACCGCGCCCGGCCTTTCACCTGTGTTTTAAATACAACATGTCTAAAAGCAAAATTATCGCTCCATCTTTTTCCCCACCATCCGCCAAATAACATTTTCTTTCTTCTCACTTTTCTGTTTGTGTTCCTGATGCTACTGTTCCTTTGGGAAACCAGATATGAGACATCAGGCATCTTTGATTCCCCTTGCCCCTTGCCCCTTGCCCCTAGTCCCCAGAATAATCAGTTGCCAATTATACCTGAGCCCTCCTCTACCAAGGCTTTCATCTAGCCTTCTCTGTTCATTTTCACTGCCTCTTAAAAACTCTCTACAAATCCTTTCCAAGATGACCTTCCACTGCATACCCCTATATACACACTCTATCCTCCAGGTAGGCAGTATTAGCTGCTATTTCCTGAATGTGAAGACTGTACAGTGTGGCAGCCTTGAGCACTGGTTTTGGAGTAAGACAGATTTGGGTTAGGATTCTGGTCTGCCATTTATTTAACCTTTCTATACCTCCAGCTTTCTAATCTGTACAGTGGAAGTAACAATAGCCACCTCACAGGATTGATGCAAAGATTTTAAAAGGGTACAACCAGGCGCAGTGGCTCACGCCTATAATCCTAGCACTCTGGGAGGCCAAGATGGGAGGATTCCCTTGAACTCAGAAGTTCAAGACCAGCCTGAGCAAGAGCAAGACCCCGTCTCTACTAAAAATAAAAAAAATTAGCTGGCTGTGGTGGCACACGCCTGTAGTCCCAGCTACTCGGGAGGCTGAGGCAGAAGGATTGCTTGAGCCTAGGAGTTTGAGGTTGCTGTGAGCTAGGCTGATGCCATGGCACTCTAGTCTGGGCAATAGAGTGAGACTCTGTCTCAAAAATAAAAATAAAAAAAAATATATATATATATATATTTTAAAAAAGGGTGCATACACAATTACTGGTACCTCTTAATTATGTCATTATTATGCTATGTCCTTTCCTACCTCAATGCCTTTGCTCATGCCATTTTCTCAAACTTAAATGCATTTTTTTCTGCCTTCATCTCCATCTTCACTCATTCAAATTCTTTAAGGTTCAGCTCAAATGATAGTTCTGCCATGAAATGTGACCTAAAAAAATCAATCTCCCTTTCTTCTAATATTGTTCTTTGACTCTATCATTCCTCTCATCCTTCCTCATAATATATGAGGAATTATATGTATGTGTATGTAATACACATACATATAATTATTATGTATGTGTATGTAATATTATTATGTATGTGTATGTGTGTTTATTATGTATGTGTATTACCCTTCATTAGACTCTAGGTTCTTCAGGGGCTTAGCCAACTCTGTTTTGTCTACAGTGCCTGGCATACAGTAGGTGTTTAAGAAATTACCAAATAAATTTTAAATTTTTGTATGCTATATATACAACTTATAGTATTCTGGAGGCAACTTACAAAATTAATGTATTTATTAATAATGTTTATGTCCACTTTATAGAATGTGGAACATTATTTTATATTTATAGGGCTTAGTTACATTACTGATGACAGCTATGACTTATTTGATGGTGAGTCTTTAGTAGGTTTTTAATCCTTAATTATAATCTTATCTCTGTAGGAACAAATAATCCACTTCCATTGCTTAATCTGCACCAATTGTAACCCATTACGATTATATCATAATGAAGCTTTTAGGAACAAATTAAGGTCAAAAGTCTATTTTACTGCTAGAGTAGAACCTATCAGCAAATCACTAGACTATTGATACTCCTGTTTATATACTCCATGAATGACTTATTAATAAATCATTAATATAAATTGAGGGTGACTGCCTTCATGGTAGCATTAAACCATGAGGAAAAATAGCTTTTCAACAATAAACACAAGTAAAATATATCACTTTGGTAGGCTAAACTAAATGTTATTTTAGTTAGGCCATTGTTTTGTTTTCTTGGTGAAGGTTTTACCTAAAATAGACTTTATTTGAACACTGTAACCTCATTGTACCTTTCTCTAATGATTCTGAAACAAAAATAAAATAGTAGCTATTACATTTGAGAAGTGAAGTTCTATTAACTGACCAGGACTGTGGAAGGTATAAGGTATAGATATAAGTACTAGTTTTAAACTTATTTCCAATATAATTTCATTTTACCATAATGTACCTTAGAAGATACACCTACGGCAATGGCAGGAGTGAGACCAGAACACTTAAAATTTAGGCAAGAAGTAAGCAACTTCGAAGAGAGTTATACAAACTGTATCTGCTCCTGTAGCCTCCTGTTTTATAAAAATTCACCAAATTCACTGTGTGTGAACAGTTCAGAAGAATCTCTTTTTAACTCTAAGAAGAGCTCTAAGTTCTATGTGCCAGGCGTGTTCCTAGCAATGGTGACTTGATAGTAGGGTATGCAAGATGATCTTAAATCAGGGTGAATGTATGCTTAGGGCTGAAGAAAAGACAAAAGTTAATATCTCCAGAGGTCAAAGCCAAAAACAACTAGGCAGTGAAGGAGTTACCATAATGGTAGAACAGTTTAAAAAAAAAGATGATGAATCTGGAACCTAGGGAGTCATAAGGCACAGGGCAAAGATTATAAGAATGTGACCCTGTCCTCTGTTTTCTGGCCTGTCACTAATGGTTTTATTAGACTTTGGCAAGTCACCTAATGACTCTCTTCTTCAGTTTCCTTATTATAAAATGAATGAGGGAAAGGTAAGGAAGAGTGGACTGTGGAAGGTTAGAACTGGTTCCTTCCAGTTCTGACATTCAGTATTTCTAATCCAGCTGGCTTCCCTGAGATCATAAAAAACCAACAAATGAAAAAAAAAACCAAAAACCTATTACTTAGTCACCTATGTTACAGCTTATTATAGAGGCGGTTCTTAACCACCTGAGTTCAAAGCTCAGCATGGTCAATTATGAGGTTGGCTGGAATTGTTGGGCCATAAATCTTCCTGCTCCTTCAAACTTGAAATGCCAATGCTACACAGCAACTGGAATTAAGTCCTCCTCCCTAGCTCACAACCTAAATAATGTTAGACATCTTACCTTTCAGTTCCTCAGTGATCTTAAAACTTATATCCCACAGATATTTTAGATTCAACAGGAAACATCATCATTACTGGCAAAGACTACAGGCTTTAAAGTTGGCTAGGGTTGGGTTTGGAGGCTAGCTCCATCCCTTATACTAGCTGTGTATCCTCGAGTAAGCTACATAATTTTCTTGAGCCTTTGTTTCCTTGTCTGTAAAACAGGATAATAATACCTTCCACACATTGTTTTTATAAAGATTAAGTAAGTAATACATATAAAATACTAAGCACAGTGCCAGGAAGCTATTTTGTTCAAAATTAGATAAAGCTGAGTAGAACCAGACTGCTTGGTTTGAATCTCGCCTCTAACTGTGTAACCTTAGACAAATTACTTATCCTCTTTGTGCCTCAGTTTTCTCATCTCTAAAATGGGGATATTAAGGATATCTACCTTATAGGATCACTAAGGATATCAGTAAGTTAATATGTATAAAGCACTTAAAACAGTCAGTGCTATTTAAAATGCACTATTACTATTTTTTTTTTTTTTGAGACAGAGTCTCGTTTTGTTGCCCAGGCTAGAGTGAGTGCCATGGCGTTAGCCTAGCTCACAGCAACCTCAAACTCCTGGGCTCAAGTAATCCTGCTGCCTCAGCCTCCTGAGTAGTTGGGACTACAGGCATGCGCCACCATGCCCGGCTATATATATATATATATATATATTAGTTGGGCAATTAATTTCTTTCTATTTATAGTAGAGACGGGGTCTTGCTCAGGCTGGTTTTGAACTCCTGACCTCGAGCAATCCGCCTGCCCAGGCCTCCCAGAGTGCTAGGATTACAGGTGTGAGCCACCGCGCCCGGTCTGCACTATTACTATTAATAATATGTACATTCTTCTCTCTAACACACCCAAATCTATTTTCTCTTTTTACACATGGCAAATTCATTCATTTAATCAAATCACAAATATTTATGGGGTGCCTGCCATGTGTGCCATATGAAAGACAGCCCCTGCCTTCATAGTGCTTAGGGTATAGGGAGAGTGACAGGCATTTACCTAAATAAAAGTGTGAAAAATGATAATGTGAGTACAGGGTGCTATGAGAGTGTATGGCAAGGGCACCAATCATGTGTATTGGGGGTGTGCCATCAGAGAAGCTCTATTTAAGCAGAAAGGTAAAGGATGAGCAGGAGTTAGCTGGTGTATGTTTGGTGAGAGGAGAGATTGAGAAGAGTATTCCAAGTAGAGGGAAGAACATGTACTCCATAATATCTCTTGCAATCTGTCCTTTCTTCTTCATACCAGCTGTCTAAAGCCTGACCATCACCATACCTATCTCAATCAGTGCTTTTCAAACTTGAATGTGCACATAAATTGTTTGGGTAGCTTGTTAAAATGCCCATCCTGATTTAGTAAGTCTGAGGTAGGTCCCAAGATTTTCTTTTTTGAGACAGAATCTAGCTCTGTCCCACAAGCTAAAGTGCTATGGCGCCATCATAGCTCACTGCAACTTCAAACTCCTAGGTTCAAGCAATTCTCCTGCCTCAGTCTCCTGAGTAGCAGGGACTACAGGAGCATGCCACCACACCCAGCTAATTTTTCTATTTTTTTTGTGGAGGCAAGTCTCGCTCTTGCTTAGGCTGGTCTGGAACTTCTGGCCTCAAGAGATCCTCCTGCGTTGGCCTCCCAGAGTGCTAGGATTACAGGCGTGAGCTAACACTCCCTGCCAGATTCTACATTTTTAACGGCTCTCAGATGATGCCAATACTGCTGGGACTATACTTTAAGAAGTAAGGGCCTAGATAATTCCATCTGTAGAACAGCATACTTCAATTCATTAAATTGAACTTTGGTCCCCACTGTCCTCAAAATAAAATCCAAACTCTTTAGCACGGTGACCTATAAGGCCCTTCATGACTTTGCCTTTGCACAGCTCTGGAGCCTTAAGCTCTCTGCACTCCCCTATCTCCCCCCTCACACACACAGACGTCTTTCAAACTTTATAGATTTATAGCTTAGCTGTAACTTCCTTCGGCACACAATTCCAGCTCCTGGTCTAGATTAAGAATCCATTCTATGAATTACTGAGTTGTCACCCAGACTGATATCCATCATAGCATCTATCAGCATTGTTGCCAATAATTGATCATTTGTCTGTTTCCACACTGGAACTGTTAGTAATTTGAGGTTAGAGATTACATCTTATTCCTGTATTCCAAGTGCCTAGCATATAGTAAATAATCAATTAATATGTGCTGAATAAAAATGTGACTTAACCAAAAAATAAATAACTACCTTAGGGCAAAGTCTAAAATCAATAAAATATAGAACAGGCATCTGAAGGGTAAAAGGAAGGAAAAGAGAACTAGGTAAGAGTAAGACTTGACAAACCATAAATAGAAACATCACTATGACAAAATTATGCCTAGTGCACTTAAATGTACCTACTTGACATTGACTAATCCAATCAGTATCTCTCAGATAAAGAATCACACAATACAAAGGCTACAGTATTAAAGCAGGCACTAAGCCACCTTCTCCACTCCCTGTTAAGTCCTTGAGAATCTGGGAGTGGGGTGTAGACTTAAATCCTCAATTTCCCTGACATAGTTAATAGAGTGCCACTTAGGTCAGGCAGGGTTCAGTTTGCTGCAGTTAGCACCTCTAGCTAAAACTGTCCTTAAAGAGAAGTTATGCTTAAACTTGAAACTTCTTAAACTTGAAAACAATCAGAATAAGAGTGGGAAGGAATTTGTATTCAGGGCCCTCAATTTTATCATGGAGCTAGGGGTGGGGTGTAAAATAATGAAGCATAATGCCATTAAATAAATGAAGAGTTGGACTTGTCACTATATTCTTTTTTTCTTTGATATATTCTTCTTAGTTTTAAATAGCATTTTATTGAAGCATAACTTATCTACAAAAACAGTACACAAAGCAGAAAGTTATAGCTTGATAAAATTTCACAAGTCAACATACCTATGTAACCAGTATGCAGATAAGGAACTAGAACATTTCCAGTACCCTAAAGCCGTCCCTCATGTCCCCTCTCTCATTACTGTCACTCCTCCCTAAAGGTAATATCCCTATTTTGACTCCTATCATCACTGATCAGTTTTGCCTATTTTTTTTTTTTTTTGAGACAGAGTCTCACTTTGTTGCCCAGGCTAGAGTGAGTGCCGTGGCGTCAGCCTAGCTCACAGCAACCTCAAACTCCTGGGCTCAAGCAATCCTGCTGCCTCAGCCTCCCAAGTAGCTGGGACTACAGGCATGTGCCACCATGCCCGGCTAATTTTTTCTATATATATGTTAGTTGGCCAATTAATTTCTTTCTATTTATAGTAGAGATGGGGTCTCGCTCTTGCTCAGGCTGGTCTCGAACTCCTGAGCTCAAACGATCCGCCCACCTCGGCCTCCCAGAGAGCTAGGATTACAGGCTTGAGCCACCGCGCCCGGCCTAGTTTTGCCTATTTTTGAACCTGATACAAATATTATAAAATAAGTACTTTTAAGTGTCTCTTTTTCTGCTCAATGTTTTTAAGAGTTATCCAAGTTTGCTGTGCTTAGTAATTTATTTATTAGTTTATTTTTATTGTGGAAAAGTATGCCATATTCACATTTTATTGAATCCATTTTCTTATTGATGGGCTTTTTGGTTATTTTCAGTTTGGAGGAAACAAAAAAAATAATGTTGCTATGAACATTGTTGTGCGTATCTTTTGATGCACATATGAAAATATTTCTTTATTTTTTCTTTTTTTTTTTTTTTGAGACAGAGTCTTGCTTTGTTGCCCAGGCTAGAGTGAGTGCCGTGGCTCCAGCCTAGCTCACAGCAACCTCAAACTCCTGGGCTCAAGCAATCCTTCTGCCTCAGCCTCCCAAGTAGCTGGGACTACAGGCATGCACCGCCATGCCCGGCTAATTTTTTCTATATATATTAGTTGGCCAATTAATTTCTTTCTATTTATAGTAGAGACAGGGTCTCGCTCTTGCTCAGGCTGGTTTCGAACTCCTGACCTCGAGCAATCTGCCCGCCTCGGCCTCCCAGAGTGCTAGAATTACAGGCGTGAGCCACTGCACCTGGCCATATGAAAATATTTCTGTTGGATATATATATCTAGGAGTGGAGCTACTGGGTTATAGAATATGTGTATGTTCAGCTAGGTAAATAATGTCAAACAATTTTCTAAAATATTTGTACTAATCTATATTCCTGCCAGCAGGATATCATTCCAGTTGCTTAGTATCCTTGGTCTTTTGTCATTTTAGTCATTCTAGGTAAAGGTGTCACATTGTGATTTTATTATAATCTGCATCTTACCACCACCATTACCGCCAGAAGCAAGCACTTTTTAAAAAACTGTGGTAAACATATATAAGATTTACCATTTTAACCATTTTTAAGTGAACAGTTCAGTGGCATTAAGTACATTCACACTGTTGTGCAACCATCACCACCATCCATCTCCAAAAACTTTTCATTATCCCAAACTGAAACTCTACATCCATTAAACAAGTTCCCATTCCTCCATCCTTCCAGCCCCTGGTAACCACTATTCTACTTTCTGTCTCTATGAATTTGATTATTCTATTAATAGATATCCTATGAATAGATAACTCATATAGGTGAAACTATATAATATTTGTCCTTTTGTGACTGGCTTATTTCACTTATGATGTCCTCAAGGATCATCCACATTGTAGCCATGCATCAGAATTTCATTCCTTTCTACAGCTAAATAATAATACTCCATTGTAGGCATGTACCACATTTTTGTTATTTATTCATCTGTTGATGGACATTTGGGTTGTTTGACCTTTTGGCTATTGTGAATAGTGATGCTATAAACACTGATGGGCAAACATCTTTTCAAGGCCCTGCTTTCAATTCTTTGCGTTACATATGCAGATGTGGACTTGCTGGGTAATATGATAATGCTGTTTAAGTTTTAGAGGAACTGCCATGTTGTTTTCCACAGCAGCTGCACCATTTTACATTCTCACCAGCAATGCACAAGAGTTCCAACTGGGAGAAACTGGAACCCTTGTGCATTTTTCTTTTTTTTTTTTGAGACAGAGTCTCACTTTGCCACCCAGGCTAGAGTGAGTGCCGTGGCGTCAGCCTAGCTCACAGCAACCTCAAACTCCTGGGCTCAAGCAATCCTCCTGCCTCAGCCTCCCAAGTAGCTGGGACTACAGGCATGTGCCACCATGCCCAGCTAATTTTTTCTATATATATTAGTTGGCCAATTAATTTCTTTCTATTTATAGTAGAGACAGGGTCTCGCTCTTGCTCAGGCTGGTTTCAAACTCCTGACCTCGAGCAATCCGCCCGCCTCAGCCTCCGAGAGTGCTAGGTTTACAGGCGTGAGCCACCGCGCCCGGCCCCTTGTGCATTTTTGCCAAGACATTTTTATATGCTTATTGGCCATTCGGCTAGTCTCATATGTGAAGTGGTGAGTCTTTCCCTATGGATTTTCTATTGGGATGTCAACCTTTCCCTTACTGATTCGTATGAGTTATTGAGTATGATTATGAGTCCTTTGTGGTTATAAATCTTGCAAACAACTTCTCCCACTCTGTGGCTTGCTTTTCTAGTCTTATTGTTGACTTAAAAAAAAACTTTTTATTTTGAAATAGTTTTGATAGTTCCCATATATACTTCACCTAGTTTCTTATGTTAACATCTTGTAAAATCACGGTAATTATCAAAACTAACATTGGTACAATACTATTGACTGCAGACTTTCTTTGGATTTCACCTGTTTTTCCACTCATGTCCTCATATTCTTTTTCAGTTCTGGGATCCAATCCAGGATCCCACATTATATTTGGCTGTCTACCTCAGGCTCCTCCAATCTATGACAGTTCCTCAGTTTTTCCTTGTCTTTCATTTCATGGTCTTGATTGACAATCTAATGGACTAAATCCTGGAATAAGGGTATACATTGATTGGCTTAAAAAAACAAACAAACCTGGCTATTATCTATCCATCTCTTTTGATTAATTCTTAGTAGAATGGAGATACCAGCCTTTATATATTAATAAAGACAATAATTTTAAAAGCCAGCTAATTCAATATTCTAAGGATAAGGAAGCCAATCTGGAGAAATTAAATAAATTCCCAAAGTCTTATAGCATTCCTTTTCCTCACTGATTTTATTTCAAAAGTGATATTTTCTTCTCTGTGACTTCTGGTAGACTTCTGGAGTGCCTTAAATGCCTTAAGTTTTCAGAGACCCTCCCTTCTTAATCAACATGAACTAAATAACTCTATTTCTATTAAGAGATCAACTAAGACTATTGAACTATTGACTCCTGAACTATTGGTCTGTTGTCTAATTTTTCTGCAATGAGAATGTATTGGTCTTATATTGAAAGGGGAAAAAAAAATAGAAATATATGGTAAACAGAATAATACCCACCCACCAAAGCTGTCTATGTACTAATACTTCTTCCTTTGTAACAAAAGGGGGGGAAACCAGATAGATGCAGGCAGCTTTATAGATTTGGTGGGAATAAGATGAGGGAATAAGAGGTTCCCCTGCACACATGATGAATTATGAAACAATGACATCAATTATGGGGAGTAGAGAGGAAGGGCTGTAGGAGAATTGAAGAGCATGAAGAGACAACTGGTTTATAGTAACTGAAAGAATTGAAGAGCATGAAGAGACAATCAGTTTATAGTAATTTAAAAATAGACAACTAGAAGCCACAAAAAGTTTCTAAGTAGGGCAGTAATCTCTGCAGAATGATGTGATAACAATATGCTTAGGGAAGATGACTTACTACTGTGTAACTGACAGATTCAATGGAGAATGTGGCTGAAAGAAATAAGAGCAACTTTAAGATCAACCTTGAAGATGATTAAAGCCTGGATTTCCAGATTATGACCATACAAATGAAAAAAGAGAACAAATTTGAGAAATCATATAAAGGAAGAACTGGACAGATCTAGACAAAGGTCTGGGTACAGACTTGAAGGAGAGAAAAGTTCCTGTAATATATATGTGAGTAGCCATTTTCAACATAGCACATTCAAATTCCACGTGTATAGCAACTTATATCATTATTGTTTTTATGTTTGTGATAATAACTACTATGATTATTTCTCTTTACCTGGCAGTTTTTTGTCAAAAAGTTCTGACTGCTTTCCAAAATATTTTGCCTTTTCATCTTTCCCCATGAAAGTCAAATAGGCAATATTCCAATGAGTTGCAAAACAAATCAATTAAGCATAACCATGATTAGCAAGCAGATCTTTTTACATCCAAGGACAGAATATTGTATATTTAAGGAGCAAAAATATAATAAGAAGCAAAAATTATCCTAGAATATGAATCTTAAAGATGATCTACTCAGTGAATTTTCCCCTCATCCCCCAAATAACAAATAACCCACTCTCTAGCAGCCAATTTCTGGAAGTTGTGTTGATGAATAAGCTAATGTCTGTAAGATACTTCAAGATCCCTGGAGACAAATATATAAAATACTGCGCTGTTTTTTGTTTTTTGTTTTCAAGATAGAATCTTGCTTTGTTGCCCAGGCTGGAGTACAGTGACAGGATCACTGCAACTTTGAACTCCTGAGCCAGTGATCCTCCTGACTCAGCCTCCCAAGTAGCTAGGAGTATAGGCCCATAACACCATGCCTGGCTAATTTTTTTTTTTTTTTTTGGTGGAGACTGGGTCTCAGGCTGGTCTTAATCTCCTGGCCTGGATCCTCCTACCTTGGCCTCCTAAAATGGTAGGATTACAAGTATAAGCCACTGTGCCCAGCCAGATTTTTATTATTTGAAGTAGTTCCATTCTATAAAGTTGCCACTAACACTGAATTTACCAATTCTGAACCATTGCTCCTAGGGGAAATTCAGGGTTAGGCTCATGCGATTCAATACATTTTTTAAAACTGGTCAAGAGATAATATTGTTTTATGTGTATTTCTGTTTAAAGATACTGTATTTTTAAAATATTATTGATTCATTAACATTAAACCCACGGCTAACAGCACTATAAGTCATGCCAGAATTAAGCTTATCTAACACATTTCCTCCATAAGACACATCAGAGCCTTTTTGTCTTTAAGAATAGACAGCACTTTAGCATGACACTTAGGGGCCATTTTAAACAGTGAAATCACACAAAAAAAGCACAAAATTTAAAAATAGGTGGCACTAAATAGATCATGAAAAGGACATTTGTTTGAGACATGAAACAATAGAGCATTACTTTGACCACAGTTGGGAACATGCATGTCAGATGAATCAAATTTTTCATTCTGTGCATGTCTACAACTGACCCCAAAAGAACTGCAGCTATTTATTTTGGGGTTACAAATAAATTTTAGTGAGTAGGCAAATTCACAAATATGGAATCTACAAATATGAGGACTGATTGTGCTGCTGTGTTCATTTGCTTTTGATGACTCTAAGGCAAAGTTGCTCTGATTTTTTTTTTTGAGACAGAGTCTCCCTCTGTCACCTGGGCTAGCGTGCCATGGCATTAGCCTAGCAGCTTACAGCAACCTCAAACTCCTGGGCTCAAGTGATTCTCCTGCCTCAGCCTCCCGAGTAGCTGGGATTACAGGCACATGCCACTTCATCTGGCTAATTTTTCTATTTTAGTAGAGAAGGGGTCTTGCTCTTGCTCAGGCTGGTCTTGAACTCCTGATATCAAGCGATCCTCCCACCTCAGCCTCCCGGAGTGCTAGGATTATAGGTGTGAGCCACTGAGCCTGGCCAAGTTGCTCTGATTTTAAAGCTTATGAGCCAATTCTTGCCTGCAGGTATTATAAATACCACCTATGAGCTCCATAAATCACCTCAACTTTGGTTCTAAGTATAGTTCTCTACAAGGTAAAGATGCTCTAGGCCAAAATCTTATGTCTTAGCAGAGAGAGAGAATGTCAAAGAGAATTCAATGTATCTTCTTAAAGCAATGCTAACAGTGCAGTGTTAACCGGAGTTTACGCCTGGTTTCAAGAGGAGGTCTTACTCAATGTCACCCATAGTGAAGACTTACAAGAAGCTATACATATTCAGACATGCAAGACTACTACTACCACCGGCCGGGCGCGGTGGCTCAAGCCTGTAATCCTAGCTCTCTGGGAGGCCGAGGTGGGCGGATCGTTTGAGCTCAGGAGTTCGAGACCAGCCTGAGAAAGAGCGAGACCCCATCTCTACTATAAATACAAAGAAATTAATTGGCCAACTAATATATATAGAAAAAATTAGCCGGGCATGGTGGCACATGCCTGTAGTCCCAGCTACTTGGGAGGCTGAGGCAGCAGGATTGCTTGAGCCCAGGAGTTTGAGGTTGCTATGAGCTAGGCTGACGCCACGGCACTCACTCTAGCCTGGGCAACAAAGTGAGACTC
>VSMD01058079.1:0-25278 GCA_008750895.1 Mirza zaza | reverse complement strand
AAATACTAACACAAAATAGGAGCCCTTGTTTCTTAAAGTTTCAAAGATGAAAGATGAACATATAAAGTAGAATGTTTTGTCTCATGATTGTCTTACTGTAAGCCATGTCTTGTAAAGGCCAATAAAAAGAAAACAGACTGAATCTCTGGGCATTACTTCAGTCAGTCCAGAAGCAATGATATCTCATATACCTGAAATCATTTCAATTGTCACTAAATTTAAAACAGGAAGATGACTTACAAGTTTGCTCTTCTTATTCCTCTAGAGATACTACTTGAAAAAAATATAAATTTGACTGCTACATGAATGATGTCTCAAGAGTTTGTCAGTATGATCATCATACTACAAGTTTATATTTTGTCCAGAATTCAATCAACTATATTGTCCAGATAAAACTTCTTTTTTTTAGTTGTAACATATAACAATAATTAGGGTTTCCTAGTTGTGACATTAAGGTGTTTCATGGTCTTAATTTCTTCAGAAGTGAACAACTCAATTCAGTAGTTTCTGTGTTTATAATTACTTGTGTTTCACTTGTATTTTGTATATTTAATTTGTAGTTAAGTCCTTGAAAACTGGTAACTCAGATATGTTAGGTATAGCCATCCTCATTTATCCAGAATAGTTGACTAACCAGAATGCCTAGTTATGTTTTGAGTGATCTTACCTATGCATTTTATGAATATTCTTATTTTGCAGCAAGGATACATAATATAGGTGATTCTTTTTGGGACTGGATCCTGGAAAATCTACATGTAGAGTTTTTGGTGACCTTGGGTTTAAAATTCATAATGGAACTATTTATTGAAAGCATGTTTGTTTTCCTGAATCCATGACAACAAGAATTTTATGCAAAACCCAGCTGCGGATGCTAGTAACACTGGCACTCCGCTGACCGGAAAGAATGCAGGCACGATCTGCATTTTGAACACATATTTGTCGGTGGAGTACTTTTTTGGTAGAGAGAAACAGAAAATGATGGCTTCTTCAGAGAACTAGATGCAGGCAACCCCTCCTCCAACAGTAGTCAAAATACCACTCTGGAGAACCTTGACTTTATAAGGGAAGGCAGCTTCTGAGTCATGCAAAGGCTTTTCCTGCTTCATTCTCACTGGTTAGCCTGGAATGAGGCTCTGCTAAATATGTTCCAAGCGACTGTTGATTTAGGCGTTTCGGTCCTCCTCTCTCTAGTAACTTACTGTGGACATGTTAAAGAGATTCCGTGGCTTCCTTATAGCTCATTCATCCCTTTTAAAGCCTTCTTCTCAGAAAGTAGATGTGGACGGAGGATCTCCCAGACATTGAAAAGTTTCTTTCAGAACTTTCCATGTGTTTGGTATTTTGGGTAAAAGGCATATATTTTTTGATATTTTCCCCCAAGACTACATAGAGATGGAAAATGGGCAGAAGATTCTTCTGAATGAAGGGAAGCATTCCAGGAACATGAAGGGTTAAGGGTTTGGGAAGCTATTATCTGTGTAATTAGAACTTTATAATTTTTTTCTCCCATGCTGAATAGTACTCAAGACAAACACTTTCATAAGTAGGATTTTAACTGTTGAGGCTGGAAGTATAATCCTAAGCAGTGGGAGTAGGGGAAATTGGAACATACTGTTGTTTCTGTAGGATTAACACAGATTTTTCCAATATTTTGTAATATTGCCTTGCCACTTCTGTCATTTCCCAAAAAACAGAGATTTCATGTCAATATCTTATCCAAAAAAAAATTGTTTGAAATAAGTGAATATTTCCACATTCTGCTATGTCTTAGGGCATCAGCTGTGCCTGAACCCATGCGTGAGGCTGAGCAGTCACTCTGCCTTTGATGTCTCTATTTAAAAGCGCCTATAAATCCAAAGAAAAGCATGCCTGGTATGTCAGACCCTTTATCATGCAAAGGAGACTTTCAGAGCTTTAGACTCCATCTGTCTTCACCATTTTTTAATAGACTTTATTTTTTAGATCAGTTTTATGTTCACAGCATCATGATCATTTTTTGGCTGGTTTATTTCTCCTTACATTTTTCAGCTCTCTGGAATAATGAATTTCTCAAGGAAGGAGGCCTCTTCTGACCACTGTATGATCCTCTCAACTATAACTTTTTTATGCATTTTAATGGCATTCTGTCTTTCCTCATAGTGCTTATCATTGTTCATAATAATATATTTCTGTATGATTGTTTCATTAATATCCACTTTCCTCACTAGGCTAGGGCAAGGACTCTGCTCATCGTTGTAGCCCAGTGTCTAATAGAGTGCGTGGGACATAGTAGGTGCCCAGTAAATACCTCTCTCATGGATGTTGTTAAATTATAAATTCTACCTGGGCCTTTTTGATGAATGAATGAATCAATGAATGAAAGCCTCTAACTGTCCATGAAATAGACATTTTTTAAAAAATACACAGACAGCAGACCTCAAATGTAACTGCACGGGTAACTGGAAAAAGAGATGAATGTAGATGACTTTTTAAGATAGAACAATGTCTCCAATATCCAAGCAGTCCATAAATCCCTTATATTTAATGTTAAAATTTAGGATATGATGCCTAAGAAAAGGATTTACATTACGTTCCTAGATCAAGGCAGCTACCAGCTCTTTCTCTACGCATAAGCAAATCACCACCTTACCATGTTTAAGTAGATCTGTCTCTCCAAGAAACATCGCTCTAATCTCTGCCTTCCATTCCACCCTCCAGAAACACCTGGAAATTCCAGGGAAGTTGTATTGACCTGATTGTTGTCTCCCCTGAGTTCCCTTTGAATGCAGCAAATTGCTGAGCCTTTTCCTGACTCCCATCTCCACTTCGTCCAGCTTTGTTGCAGCCCAGGCCTCTGCTCCTCGGGGAGGGCCTTCAGCTAGCAGCTCCAGTACCATCTGCATAGGTCTAGTTCTATAAATAGCTAAGCACAACTCAGATGAGTAGTGAGTGCTAGGAGGTGAGAAAAAGGACACTATAACAGAGCATCAAAACTGTGATTGGATAGTCCAGAAATTAGACAGTCTGCACCACATTAGAATTCCCCATTTGACATTTATACATTCAAAATCTGACAAAAAGATGTGTCTGAGTTCATGTCTGACATTGGGATTTCCCCACCCCAAAACAATAAAATGTAAAAAAAAAAAACAAAAAAAAACTTTGTCTTCTCTTGCCCTAACCCATAAAGGGTACAAATAATAGATGTCTTGCTGAATGTTGGACTCTTATTTTCAAGCACTACTCAGCAAATTATAAGTTTAGGCAGAAAAGGGTTGTCTACAGTACTTGAACTGGAGAAGGCAGACATCTTTCTTGATCTCATTTTTCCTAACATTCAAAACTACAAGCTACTTAAATGAGTATCTCATCTCTACGTGCATGGAACCATAGATGATGTATTTGTTTTTCATCCTCAAAGTGTTAACTTGATAAAATAAGTACAGCTAAGGACAAGTACAAATACAAACACAAAATGAGCAAACCTCACGCAGTATGTTTTGTAAAGGTTGTTGATGGAATGGAGCCATCTGATTCTGTCTCTTTGTCAACATGGACCATTTAAATTCAAGTTAGGATCTGAGTGTTTAGGTAAATAGAATAAGCTAAGAATGGGTGGCAGACATGTTTCCTCAAATACCATCTGTTAAAAGTTTAGGTCCAAATTTTATCATTCAACTAACTCCTTCATTTTTTAGATCTTTTGGGTTTGGCTTTTTTTCTTCTGTTTGCCAGAAGCAGAAGTAACAACCACTTGAAGAATTCTTTTGTTGTTTGTCTTTTTCAAAAAAATCCAATAGGACATTTGTAAAAGTAGCACGATAATACAGACAGGAGTCACAGCATGTAATGGCTTCAACAATTTGTGCAATATTCCTCTTCTTGTCCTTGTTGCATATTTCTACCCTAGAAAGCAACCAAGATTTGGTGTTCAGAGGGAGGTGCTCTGATGGTGATATGACATACAGATCTATAACTTGCCCAACAGTTTATTTAAGCAAGGTTTACAGTTTCTGGAGAACTAGAAGGCTACTCCCTAGTGGGACTACTTATTAATTCGTCATTTTAAATGACATGAAACAAAGCCCTCAATTGCTAACAATTAAAAGGAGAAGAGTTTGAATTCAGTATTTAAAGGCCAGGTAGGGTCCATGGCCTATTAGGAACCAGGTCACACAGCAGGAGGTGAATGGCAAGTGAAGCTTCATCTGTATTTACAGCTGCTCCCCATTGCTGGAGTCACCCTGAGCTCCACCTCCTGTCAGATCAGCAGTGGCATTAGATTCTCATAGGAGCCCAAACCTTACTGTAAACTGCACACGTGAGGGATCTAGGTTGCATGCTCCTTCTGAGAATCTAATGCCTGATGATCTGACAGGAGGTGGAGCTGAGGCGGTGATGCTAGTGAGCAGCTGCAAACACAGATTATCATTAGCAGAGAGGTTTGACTGCACAATAAATGTAATGCGCTTGAATCATCCTGAAACCATCTCCCTCCACCCTGTTCGTGGAAAAATGGTCTTCCACAAAATCGGTCCCTGGTGCCAAAGAGGTTGGGGACTGCTGTTTTAGGTGGCAGATACAAAGATTGTGTCTGTGTGTGTGTGTGTGTGTTTATATGTGAGAGCTGACCTGTTGAAAAGAAACATTGGAGAATAATACAGCAAAATTGAACCCATATGCGGTTTATGGTTGTTTTATTTCGAAAGCTACCCTTGTAAGTCCTTAGTCTTTCCAAAAGTAATTTTAACTTCTCAGTTTCATTTTTCTATTTTCATTTTCCCCGAGCCTTTCCTCCCCACCCCCCAGTCGCTCCCTCCTTTCCTTTGTGTGGCCTATAGAGCCAGAACTTCTTTGTTGGGATCATTTCTGGCCCTGCTTTGTAGATGGAGCCCATGAAGACTGACCCCGGCAATCCCTGCTGTGGACCAAACAGATTCCCACCCTTGAGGATCTCCGGGTCATCAGCACCATCTGAACAGCGTTAAGAGAGACAGGAAGTGGAAAGTGCTAGCAGGGAAAGTTGGTTAGGCAGCCCCAGAGTTTCCAGGTAGACAACTGTTAAGGCTTTTCACAGAGTTCACAATGAAGAAAACATTTTCTTATTAGAAATTGTCTTTACCTTCCTCTTCCTAAAAGACGTACATCTTGTTCCATCCTCATTATTGATTTATTAAATATTTCTGGATGTGAGGCCATGCACCTGTCACTGAGGCTCCCCTCCCTACTCCCCACAAGCCCCTTTAACATGATCCATTCTTTCTTCAGGCTCAAAGTACTTAAACTGAACTAACCCCAAATGGCTCTCATTCATTTACAGACATTTGAATAACATCCATATTCATTTTTGCTACTGAACCAAAGCCTTTTCCAAAAAGTCATCTGGCAAAGTAGTTTTTGCCAGGCCAAATATAAACGCTTATGTATACATATATATAAATATTTACCTGTATGTATTACATACTTTCATGAATATATACCTTCAGAGCTTGAAATTCTTTTTAAATTTTAAAACTGGTATTGAATGAGAGACATTGAGATGACCCATAAATACAGTCTGACTAACATGGTATTTCATTTGGCTTGACTCTTTGCTAAAAGCAAAACAAAAACAAAGACAAACAAACAAATAAACAAAACAGGCCCTCAAGGCCTCAATTTAGGAAACCAGTAGCAAATAGAAAAATGTTCTTGGCATTTCCCAAAAAAATAGATGTCCAAAGAGTTTGCACTTGAAATTGGGTGATGTATGTATTAAAAGTGAGATCAAAGCTAAAGTCCTACCCAGTTGAGTTTGAAAATACTGAAAAAAAGAAAAACAATTGCCACAGCATTCAATTTATTAAATGTTGGTGGTCTTTTTGAAAGTGAAATGCTGTGGTAGCCAGTTAGATCAATTAATGGTTATTAAGTAATAAAAATGCGTCTGTAAATTCCACCTGACCATTGACCTTGGCATAGCTCACTTAAGACTTGGTTTGGTAAAATAAATCTCTTTCCTTCTAATTGGGAAGCATTTTGGGGAACCTGGCTAATGCCTTAATGCTGTGGGGTCAAAAAATATGTGGAATGTGGCCATTCTAAGTAATATTCTCGGCGATTAACAGGGGCAGGGGAGGGCAGCCTTGTGGGACAAACAGCAGAGGGTACAATGGTCAGTGGTTTAGAGCTTAGTGTCTGAAGTTCGCTGAGCTGGGATTCCAATATCAGACCAGCTACTTGCCCAACTTTCCGACTCTGGGCAATTTACTTCTCCTCTCAAACTGGCATCTTTAAAGTGGGGCCAATAATAAAAAGTTATTTTGAGAATTACCATAACGATGCAAATTGTTTAGTGCGATGTCTAGCATGTAATGAGTACTCCACGCATTTAACTGTGAACTACAGGTTGCGTTCCTTCACATCACGTTGCCAACTGAAGTGAAAGCGAAACCAGCGTGTCATCGACTCAAAAACAAAACTGCCAAGCAAGAACAAAGGATGATACTGCTTCTCCATTTTCTCGGTCTTTGAACATTTGGGTATTTTAAGGTCTGTGAAGAAAAAAGATTGCTAAATTGGTAAAGAGGAAGGCGATGAGGCGGAGGCGGAAGAGGACTCCTGTGGGGTATGGACGTGTTCGCCCTCAGTGTGTGTTAGCCCTGCGCAGAGAAATCAGTTGCGAAGGACAACAGCGCTGTTAATTTAAAAAAAAAAAAAAAAAAAAAAAACTGAAAATACTGAAAGTGTTCGTTTTTTGCTTGTTACAGATGAGACACAACAAAAACTCTTCCGGTGGTTCCTGCTTTCCCAGTGCTCTGATAGGCCAGGAGCCCAGGCGGAAGGGCGAGCACAGGAAGGGGCGTGGAGAGAGAAGGGCCCAGTAGGAAACAAATCGACGGGCTCTGGGCCCTGCAAACGCGGCCTCTTTGCTGCTTTTCCCTGCATTGCTAAGCCCCCCCAGAGTCGAGATTGTTTGCTTGTTTTCCCAATTTTGTTCATTGCTGTAGTTCCAAGACGTAAAACAGTGCCTGGCACATACATAGTGGGCTCTCACAATATTCGAGAATGAAAACAAGGCCACAAACTGGGAAATACCAGACTGTGAGAGCAGGAAGAGCCTTGGTAAGATTCTGGTGACTTCCAGCTTTTGAGGCTCACCTCCCTCGGATCTGTCTTCTCCCCTTAGATTTCGGGTGTGTTTAGTGTAGTATTAGTACTAATCCTGTCGTGCTGTGCCATGATAGTATACAGCTGTAATTCAGTGAATTTGATTTAGAATCAATATTTGTGGCACAGGCCTCATTTGGTTCCTCTTCATTAGATTCACAAATTAATTGTCCACCAAAATCTGAGATTCCCCCAGGATGACTGGCCCAGTCACTGAATCTCACCATCTAGATTAGGCCTCTAGTACAGATCGTTGTTAATTAATTATAATAATTATGTAATGTGTGATAGATACTATGTAACTAATATATCAACATGTTCAGAGATGCCAGAGTAAAGATGAGGGCAGGAGTTAGCCTAAAACCAAGGGATTGATAAGGCTGAGGACAAGATAGTGGTTCATTTTGAGGATCATACAAAACGGAGAAAGCGCCTGAATCACATTTAAATATTCTTCCATTGTATTGACCTAATTCAAGTGTTTTCAACCGTAAAATTCTATAACTCTATAGCTAAAACCCAGTTCCTTTTTAGTGATTTAAAAATGACTACCATATCTGTAATGCATAGTGAGCAGCAATTCAGTGATACTGTATTGTTTTAAAATACATGCTAAGTATTGAGACTGATTGTAATTTTAAATTAATTCAATTTTATTCATAATTAAGGGAGTATGACAGAAATAAAATGTTGAACAGAATTTCTTGAAAATGTTTTTATTAAGTATTGCAAGATGTAAACGTCCAGGTGTTTAGGTCGAGTTGAGTTTTGAAAATTGAATTAAGTAATTCTTTCATTAAACATTAATAAATTTTCCCAGAGGCTTAAACCAATACCAGCATTTGTAGAGATGTTACATTGTGCTTGAGAGGCGTAACTCTGGTTAAAGTCACTGTGGCTTGCGTCCTCCACATGCCTTTGGATAAGTAGTACAATTACTCCTGCAGCCCAAAGAGGAAGCTTATGCTCTGCTCTTTTGACATCTAATGAATTAATATTTTTGTGGACTGAATTACTAATAAATTAAAATGGCTTCAACCCTCCCTTTTGTATAAATAGGTGAAGCTGAGAAAATGTAACTGTGAAGACATTTGTTGGAATCTGCAAATCTGCACAAGCTTCTATCACACCTGCTCTGACCTGTCAGAAAGTGGTAGGAGAGAGAAAAGATTCTGTCCTATTGGAACCCAACCTCAAAGGAAAGAAGAAATGTCAACTGGTCAGGCTCATGTGGAGAGCTGAATCTAGTCATTAGGCAGGCTAGGTCCATTTGCACTGGAGCTCTGGCTCACCCTACTACCAGGGAACTGAGCTCACCCTACTACCAGGGGGCATTTATTAAACTGAGTCCTCCCTCCTACTATCTCAAGCCAAATTGTTTTACATCTAATGGTAGTTTCTCCAAAAAGTCTTCTATGATACCTGAAGCTAGAAGCAACCCTTCCTTCTCTTTGCTATATTTGAATTTGACCTCTTCTGTGTTACTATTATTACTAGGACACTAATACTCATCAAGAACCCTCATAATAAGCATATAAAGTTTATTCTGTTATCATTCACTTTACAGATCAGAAAACTAAAAGCACAGAAAACCTTTTTTTTTTTATGTTTAGAATCATCATCCACTGCCTGAAACACTGAGAAAGAGAGGGGGAAAAAGCACAATTCAAATGACAGATTCTTTACCTGCTATTGAGCCAGAAGTAATGGGTTGTGCTGCTGTGTGTGTTGAGGTGGGAGGGGAGAGGGAGGGAAAGAGTTTGTGAAATGTGAAATAAGAAGAAAAAAATGGGGTCAGTGAGTTTCCAGGCTCTGCTGCAGGGTGGCCTGGACAGCCTTGGCTCCTACGGAGGGAGGCCTTGTGATTCATCACAGACCAGATTCTTGCTGACTTCAAAGAAAGATGTTCAGGAGGAGAAGATGCCAGCATTCAGGAGTGATGAAAGTCTGGCCAAATAATTGTCAGGAACCCTTAAAATGTAGGCTACTCATCTTGGGGTGATTAAACTCTAGTAAGTATAGGCAGCAATAGCCCTAATGAAGTATGGGGAAACGTGAAAGTCCTAAACTGAGGACTCTCTTTCTCTCCCCCCCTTTTAATTGTTGATGATGACATTGTTTTTTCTTAACTGTCTATAAATCTTGAGATCCCAGATTTATAACTTACTGGTTGTATAACTGCTACAAGATCTTTAACTGCTTGGGGCCTTCGTTAGTTCACCTATAGAGTGACCCGCCTTTATGAGCATTAAATGAAATTATATTTATAAAACCTTTAGAATAGTACCTGCTCATGTTAAGTGCTCTAAATGTGTTTAAAAAACAGCAAAGATGCAATGGTTTTGATCTTTCTGTAAGAAATTAGGACAAAATCCAAACCCAATTGGATCAGAAAAGTTTAAAGGTGATTGGCCACATAGTTATAATTTGCTAGCCATCTAGTTTGTCCAGACTCCACAATCGAATGCCAGGTAGAGCCAGAGAGCAACAGCAAAGGTCACTTCAAGTGTCTGTTTCCTTATCACACACCTCCCCGTGCATGTGTAAAGCACTGGTAAAGGCTTTTGGGTAGACCCTGCCCAAATGGAACATTAGAAGATAGAGTTCCTGCTTTCAAAAAACTTCCCAGCTATTTATGGAGATTGACAGACACAGAAAAAGGCATCCCTTATTTGCAAAGTCTATGTCTTCAGAAGATGGCCAGGTGGGCCCAAAGATAAAGTGGACTTCTTTCCACTTGAAATTTTATTTTATTTATTTATTTTTTATTGTGTTCACTGCTTCCAATTTCCCTACCCTTCTGGCCTGGATGGAAAGGAAATAATTCAGGTTTAGGCACAGTAAGAGTTTGAGGTGATGAGTGGAAAATGAGCAAGAGTTAAGCATAATACACTTGAAATGTAAAATGAAGAAGTCAGAGCACGAGGCATAGACTTGAAGGTCATCCGGGGAGAGGTGATGGGTGATTCCTTAGAGCATCTCTGAAAAAGTGAGGGGAACCTAGAGCTGAGGAGGGTAATACATAATAACAGGATGTCTAGCATGACCAGAGTGAAGATGGCAGGAAAGTGACAGCCAAGGCTGGATAAGAACCAGAACAGTGGTGTCTGGTGAGCCAAAGAGGAGAAACATTTTGCAGGCAAAGAACAGTCAGGCCTGACTCTTTTAATTACCTAATCTGTCATCCCCACTAACTGTAAAGTCCAGGAAGGTGGGGACCATTCTCACCCTATCTATGCTATTTGGGCCTAGCTCTATCTGTGGTGCAAAGTAAGGATTCATAAATATTCATTTAGTTAAAGAAAATTGTTGAGATCTTAGACTTAAGCTCAAAGCCTCCATGCAAAAATAGTGAAAAATATGTCCCCCTCTCAAACAACTTATATTTTGAATAGGAATGCATCTCATGCCACATAAAGTCAAGCATCTTTACAAGGCAATGATAAGAAAGAGTGGGATAGTTCAAGTGAATCTGGATTTATCTGAAGTGTAAATTGAAAAAGAGAGAGAGAATTTTCACAAATTCCAAATACAAAAATCAATCTCACTCTTCCTCAAAAGTGCCGAGAAAGCCCAGAGTTTGGAAAGGTCTCAAGGGGATAAATGAGTCAGGGAAGGCCATGAGTCTTTGATTTTGCCTTATGTGGCAAGTGAGATTTGGATTGTCAAAGTGGAGGAAGTGGGTCCTTCCAGAGGGGAAGTTTGGGTGGTGGGATAAGGACAGGGTGTGGGGAGGCCACTGGAGAGGAAGTCAGCACAAACAAAGGGCAGACAATCTATTGTCGGAGAGGAATGGATGGGCCAGCCCACAGAGGGATAAATTTGGAGGCTCCACACGTGTGTCCCAACCCTAGCTCTACCACATGCCGGCCATGTGTAAGTTACTTCAACTCACCGAACCTAAGGTTCTTAATCTGGAAAATGAGGGTAATATTAGATAGTAAAATAATGTGAGGATCAAATGAGATTGTGTGTGCACAAAGCACTTTTCTAGTCCAGTTAAACCCTTGATAAATATTAGCCATGTATAAATGGGAAAGAGAGGAATGACTTTTTCTTGAAGACAATGGCCATTGCTTTATCTTACATCATTGCGGTTTCTGGTCTTTAACTGTATTCACAACAGAAAAAGTAGATAGTAAATTTGGTTTTGGGTGAGGCCTAGACTAGCATCCAAGGAAGGGAAGGCAAAATGAAGAAACATGATCCCAGGACAGGGGAAGAGCCAAAGGACAGGCAGGGCAGGGACATTTCCCACTTCAATCCAACATCTACTTTGTTAAAAGTGCCCCAGACAGTGGATGGGCAGGGTGTGGTGACATCATGCCCGAGGCAGGGAGAATGTGGAGAGGTGAGAAAGGTAGGATGGGAAAGCGATGGAACAAACGTTAGACAAGGTCTTTTAGTCCCAGCCCCAGATATGCATTTCAGTCTGTTCTCGGGAGTATGCCAAGGTTTCAGATGTGCTTTCTATAAAAAACAGCATGAGGCAAACTGTCTCATTCACTAAAAAGGAAGGAGATAGCATGATGTTGTGCAAAAGCAGCAGGCAGCAGTGGCAAGTTACCTGTTTATGTGAATCAGGGAAGTTATTCTTTCCTCATAGATGTGGGTATGAGAATTAACTGAGATAATATAGGTAAAAGGGTCTAACACATAGTGCATGCTCAATTAACTGGTGCGTGTTGGTTCAACAAGGCAACACACTGTTAAATGTGGGAAGCAATTGGCTTGGTTCAATCCCAGCTCTATAACTTACTGGTTGTGTAGCTACTGCAAGACCCTTAAATGCTTGGGGCCTTGGTTATTTCACTTATATAGTGACCTACCTTTATGAACATTAAATGAAATTATATTAATATTTATAAAACCCTTAGAATAGTTCCTGGCTCATATTAAGTGCTCTAAATGTGTTAGGTATTGCTATTAAGAGGCAATCAATAAGCTGCCTGTGTATTAAGTTAATAGCTTTTAACATAAAAGACAATGGATTTTTAAATGAGTGGTCCCACTGAGTGTAAATTTTTTTTGGTTTGTTTTGAACAGAAAGTAAGACATAAAAGGCAGAGTATGTGGCACAGAACTGTAAGATACATGTCCCCAAGACAGAAATAAAAAAGGCAGAGATTCACTGAGGGGGGAATTCATGGACATTTATGGTCACATTATTCTGATTGGCTGAGAGAATCAGCAGGCTTCTAGCCAGTTTTCTTTCTGTTCACAGAAATAAAAGCTCACTGTTTGAAAAGGAACTGTTTTTTTTTTTTTTTTCTGTTTCTTTTCCTTGATAGGAAAAATTTATTTATGTAGTCAAGGCAGACTTGTTTCTGCTAAGTAAAATTTGGCCTAAGCAGTGTAATATTAAGCTAAATAGAAACTGGTTAAAAATATGTTTGTTATGAGATTATTGAGTTTGTTGATTTTCCTACATTCCCCATCTAATGTCACTAAAGAAATGTTCAAATAATAATATAACTGGACAAAATTTTAAAAGTAGGGTCAGTTTGTTCTAATCTGTAGGAGATCAAGCAATGGATTGATAGGTGGTTTCCCTGAGCTGGCTAGATTCTTGCCACCTCATGTGTCCTTTCCAGATAGTGGCATCAACATCACGTGGAACTGGTGAGAAAGTCATAATCTCACACTCCTTCTCAGACCTACCAAAACTGAACCAGAATCTGAATTTTAATAATATTGCCCTATGGATATATATCCATATGAAAGTTTGAAAAGCCTTGAGTTAGAGTGTGGAGTTATGGCCATACTATCTTAATTATACTGTCCTTATTTCAATCCAATTTGCATGGTTATGTGAACTACAATTCTTAGAAAAGGAAATGGATATAAACAGCAAAATTTCTTACTCAACAGAATTACTCAATGCAATAAACAGTTCCCTTAGCTCATTCTATTACTATCTCAGTCAACAAAGCCTGAAATTTAAGAAAATAGTAAGACAAGAGTGTGCTGTTAATTATGTGTTCAACTGAACAACAAAACTACTGGGCTTTGTACTTCCTTGGGGAATTAATGTCTTGATCATAAGGCCATTTATTTCGAAGAGGAAGTAGATTCAGCATAGTCTTCAGAAGTTCATCTCTGTAAACTAGTAACTCTGTGATCTCAGGCAATTCATTACCAGTTTCTCTTCTGTAAAACAGGGTGGTAACAGGATCTCCTGCATGGGGAATAGTGAGGCTCAGATGAGTTAACAGGTGTGCAAAGAGCACACAGATGTCCCAGGCACCATGTAAGCATTAGGTATTATCAGTGATATTTTATTTTCTTTTGATTTCACAATTCCTATCTCTTTAAACTATTTATCTTAACATATTTTCACGGCTTAAATAGAAATAAATTTGAAGACATTTTGGAAGGAATTTTGATAAAACCCTTGGATGACTTCTAAATTCCAGGGGGATTTCAAAGCCACGTGGAGGAATGCCTGCTTACTATCTTCCCCTGGTGCAGAGGCTGGTACAAAGTTTCAATTTCACCCTCAGTTCACTATTGTCAGGGACTCAGGCTGCCTAGTTATCCTTGTTGCTTGGATGAAAACCTGTTAGGATGCAGGTTTGTGTAGGGTTTAGGAGGGGGCTTCAGATGGTGAAATGCCTCTTCATACCTTGGGTGAGGAGAGGGTTATTATCACCCATTTTCCACAAAGCCATTCCAGTTCTGTTTATAAGTAGTGTTCTTTGCATAGTGGATGTTGAGCAAACACTTGTCAAACTACAGGAAATTATAACATCAGGGAGAATTTCTTACCACTGGAAAGTGTTCTAAAATGGAATGAGCCGCCTAGAGAAACAGAAGGAGCCAGTGCTAGCAGGATTCAAGCTAAGGCTGGTGCACACTCCCAGAGCTGTTGTAGAGGAGAGTCTAAAGTAGGGAGTGTTAACCTCATGGTCCCAGAGGTGTCTCCACCCTAACTTTTTGCCTCTGCAGGTCAGTCTATCAGGAATGGCTAGGATTAGCCCAGGCCTCACATCCATGAAGGGCCTTGAATGATAACTGGAACACTAGCATCATATGCCTAATGATACATGACACTATGACAGCATGACACTAGTCCCAAATGTGATTCTGCACTGAAGTTCTAAGTGTTAAAAGCATTGATTTGACACATGGAAATGCTTAAGACACCCATGGTTTTTGTCAACCCATTTTTGACATTGTGTCGATTTTGTTCTGCCTTGATACACTAAGAGAACTTCAAAAGGCAGATGTGGTAAGTTCTCTGAGCCAGGCCTCTCTTGAACTCTTGCAATTTCGTTATTCATAAAACCACTGAGCCTGTCTAAATGGCCAAACCATATAAGGGGGAAGGGAAACAGAGAGAGAGAGAGAGAGAGAGAGAGAGAGAGATATCTTACCTTCAGACCTGAACAGAGGCAATAATGAACAACCAGGGGAACAAAATCCTGATCCAATGATTCCTTTTCAGGAAAGTTTAAAAAATAGGATTTTCTTTGTGGAGAAGCCAAGATGATAGGCTGTGGGTGGTGCTTATGCTCTCTAACCTAGTGAGGAAAAAAAACAGCACAGATAAATAAAAGGGCACTGATGTTGGTAACTATGGGCAGGATCCACACCAACTATCACCTAGAAAACATGTTGGGGATCCACACAGTCTTGAAATTACAACAATAAAATAAGATAAAACAGAAATTACAAAATGCATGTTAAACTCCCAGGCAAATCATTATTGCTGAAAAGGCTTATGTTTACCAGGTGAGAAAACTGAGGCTGCAAAAGGTTAAATATTATGCACACCTTCTCGCAGCTACCAAAATGTCTGAACTAGGAAAATTTGAATCCACGGGTCCATCCTTCACAGAACAAGTTGCTAAAAGGGGTGTTCTCAGAAAGAGGAAACTGTCTACATGATCAGGTATACAGATTATCTATCCCAATCAAAGCTCTTCCTCTTTCTTCCCTTTCCCAGGTGTGCCAGATAGTAATGCCACTATGTGTGTTAGTTGACAAAGGCTGCTTTCTGGAGAAAACCATCTACTGCTCCCTCCTACCCACATGCTCTGTGCTCTAAATTAGCCTTTGGCTCACCTGTCCTCTCCTCCCACATCCTGCTCCACAGTCTGCCTCCAGCTTTGCAGGGCTCACTATAGTCCTCCTGTCACCCATCCATCATCCACTTAACCTCTTCTAACAGGGACAGGCTGGTGCCCTGTAGAGGATCTCCTATCCCACTCCCATGGCACTAAACGTTGCTTGAGAGACAAAGACTGTGCCTCCCTGTGCTGCTCTGACATCATCTCTTGTTCCTTCCCATCACCTCCCTTCCAGTCTCCTGTGGAGGGCCTGAGACCCAGGTTTGCTGGTCTTTTCTCTCCCCTCACTGGGGGCAGGGAGGAAGGCTATAGCAGAGAGATGGTACTACAATGCCTTGAGCCAACCTTTTCAGAAATATAGTGCCCTTACCACTGGTGCTTTGGGAAACAATTTTTGGTGGTATGCAGGCAAATATTTTGTTTCAATAGTTATGTATTTATTTTTATGGATACCTTCTATTTTTGGTAAGGAATGCTGATTTTCCATGTATGGTTATAATGTAATGTTTTATTTTAAAAATAAAGTGACTGAAGTATCAAAGTAAGTTGATTTAAAATATATATGAGTTAAATACATATTTAATATATATAAGGGGAAAACAGAAAATGGGAAAAGGTAGCAGAAGTTTAAGAAATACTGCCTTACACTAGGCCTACTCAGGACTAAATCCCATCAGCCCCAGATCACTTCTCCAAAAGTGGTCCCTATTTTCCCATGTATCAGCTCTGAACACCCGGGGTTAGGCACACTGTGGATTCACAAAATATCTGTGTTTTCAGGGCACTCCTATATCCAGAAATGGCAGGGGAGGGGTGGCAAACTGGATTATTAAACCAGGAGCCACAGAACAGCTGTTTTATTTACCCACTTACTAACCCACATGCTGTCTGCATCTCAGCTGCTACGGCCTCAACATTCTTTCATCTGTTGTCTTTTCCAGATTATTGCTCAAGAGATAGGTTAGTATACCTGTTTTCATGGTGGGAAAAATCAGGAGATTTAATTACTTGCTCCACATGTTGGTGGCCAAGTTTTCCAGCCCTGGTCAGCCAGGCCCCAAGGCACTTATCCTTGGGCTGTGCTGTCCCTAGTCGTCAGGCCCATGAACGTGTTCGTACAGGAAGTAGTACAGAAAAGAAGGTTGTAAGCCACTTAACCTTTCTTTCCATCTGAACTCTGACCCCAAATTAGTAATTTGTCTTGCAAAGTCACCTCATTTGGGAAGAGCAATGTAAAAGTAGTACTTAGTATCTATTGTGTGTGCTTGGTGCTTTTCACATATCATTTCTTTGATCCTGTAAAAAAAAAAAAAAAGTAGTAGGTTCTCTGGGAGATGAAAATGTCTATGTTATAGAGTTTGCAGATTACTTATTCAAATCAAAGCTCTCCCTCCTCTCTCTTCCCTTCCCAAGAACCCAAATATATTTTTGTTCACTGATAGAAACAAAATTCAATTTTGTCACTTGGCCGATGTGGGCTCTGATGCCCTCTAGTGACAGAAAAATTCTTTAGTAGAAGAAGTAATGGCCCTAGATATTCAGCGGTCTCTACTGGATTGTTCAGGCAATTTTCCTTGCTAGATCCTGAGACCAGAATAGCCAATTCATAACAACTAATTTTGATAA
The DNA here is from genome assembly GCA_008750895.1 of Mirza zaza. Lineage (NCBI taxonomy): Eukaryota > Metazoa > Chordata > Mammalia > Primates > Cheirogaleidae > Mirza > Mirza zaza. Next base: position 8,452 of record VSMD01058079.1, on the reverse strand, counting down.
CAAAGGATTTCTTATGCTGATCATAAGCTCTGATGTTATATCAGTTACGATCCTTTCAGTTGTAAGGATCTGGCTCAAGCAAAAACTGAGAATTTATTGAGTTGCATAACTGAGTAGTCCAGGGTTCACTTTCAGGACCACACCCATCGGGAACTCCGGTGACCCTACCAGGCTCAAACTCTCAGCCTGTTTTCCTCTCAGTGTGGTTTCCTCTCAGTGTGGCTTCTTCTCAGCATGAGTTCACTCTACTTTCAGCTCTGGAAGGGCAACAAGCGACCACATCAGTTTTACATCTCACATATTTCCATTTCAAATTCAGTGGAGAAGACACCAGTGTTACCAGCAAAGGTCCCAAGCTGTAGTCCAATTGAATGTGATGCACTGATTGGCTTAGGCCAGTCAGATTCCTCCCCCGCCCGCCCCCCCCCCCACGACATGTGTACCCAAGCCCCAGGATTGGTGTCAATGCCACTGTGATGGTTAATTTTATGGGTCAACTTCGCTAGGCCACAGTACCCAGACATATGGTCAAACACTATTGTAGATGTTTCTGTGAAGCTAATTTTTGGATGGGATTAACATTTAAATCAGTAAGCTTTGAGTAAAGCAGTTGCCTTCTATAATATGGTTGGGCCTTATCCCATCAGTTGAAGGCCTTAAGAAAAAGACTTACTTATCCTGAGAGAGCAGAAATTCTGCCAGCAGACTGCCTTAGAACTTAAACTGCAACATCAACTCGTCTCTGGATCTTCAGCTTGTTGGCCTATGCTGCAAAGTTTGGATTTGCCAGCTTCCACATTGCTGTGAGCCAATTCTTTAACATCTACCTATCTTTTTATCTATCCATGGATCTTAGTGATTTTGTTTCTCTGGAGAGCCCTGAATGAAAGAGGCAGTCACATCGAATAGTTAAGAAGAGGGGAGAGATACAGTTTTTCTAAAGGCAACTTGGAAGTGCTATTATCAGGAAGAAGGAGAAAAAATGTAGAATAAACAATTGTGGATAGGCATTATTAAAATCAACTTATTGTTGCTTAGTAAAAACAATGAGGTTGAACATTTTTAAAACATCAGGTCCATAGGAGAAAGGAATAAAAGTAGTCTCAGTGATGAAAAGATGTTGAAGTTTTCTTTTTTTTTTTTAATACTCCTACATTTTTACATAGTCAGATATGTGTTTAAGTGTTATTCAGAATGTTCAGAGGCAAGGGTATCTTTGCAGTGGAAGAAACAAGCTTTAACTTATATGGTGTGGTTTGAGTAAAATAATGATGGTTGTACAAAATATCTACCACATCTGGTAGAATGCCTGAAATTCTATTTTTAAAATTGTATTTCTTTGCCCTTGAAGGCTTGAGGACTCTTAGAAATGTGTTGGTAAAATAAAAATAACCTTTAGAGATGCCCAAACTATTTTCCCCATAACACCAGCATTCATGAAGTGTTCATTCAATAGATTCTTCAAAGGGTTTCACAGACGAAGTTTGGGGAACAGTATAGATCATTACCTCCCCATTAGATATTCACTATGTACATATCAGCATATTAAAGGTTCTGAGGAGTCTTAGATTAAGAGATCTGTTTAAATTAAATTAACCCAGAATTTTCTAAAATTATTTGATCATGAAACACAATTCTCCCCACAAAATACTCTTATCTTGTTGAACTTGAGGGTTATAGATGTGCATGCGAGGGTGGGAGGGGCAGGTATAGAAAGAACAAGGCCTTGTAAGCAAGAATAAGTTTAATTCCTGCCTCTGCTATTTATTCTAGCTATATTTTTCCCATGTTGCTTAAGCTTTTCTAGCTTAGGCCAGAAGTAAGCTTAATAGTCATGCATCTCACTGGGCTATAATGGTAAGTATTAAGTAAAGAAGAACCATTTGTGAAAGTTGCTGACTCATAATTCATATGCAAGATATGTTGGTGTTATCTACTGTCCTTTCTCCTTTTCTTTCTCCTCTTTCCTTCTATTCCTTCTTCCCTTCCTTTCCCCTTCCTTCCTTCTTTTCATAATATTTTTTAATTTAAATTAACTTTTCATTTTGGAATAGTTTTAGATTTACAGAACAGTTGCAAAGATAACACAGAGAGTGCCCCTCTACCATCCTCCTCACTCCACCCACTTCTTGTGTCTATCCCATGCACATAACTGTGTGACAAGACTGGCATGGCCAGGGTTTTCCTCATGGCACTAACAACCTAAGAGAACTCATGGTGGGCCGGGCAAAGGGAGGGTGAGAAATGTGTTCTCAAAGGGATGAATCCAACTGGGAATGAAGAGAAGCAGCAACGTGAAGCATAAAGCTTGGTGGAGAATGCCACCATCTAAGTCCAGTCTAAGAACTACTTCCAGACTCAGGCTTATTAACGATGTCATTATACAAACGTACCTTCTGTAAAATTCATGCAAAACTATTTAAAGAAATATCCATTTTTTCAAAACAATAGTGACTGAAGAGTGTTAACCAGGGAACTAAACAATTACAAGAATTTAAAAAAAAATGGCCAGGAAATAATGAGTAACAAAGGAGAGGAAGTAATTGTGAACGTTTAATTCAGCTGGGGCTGTGTGATTTGTCATAGTAGTTAACTTTGTTCTCCTCTTGAGAAATAAAAGCTAAGGGGCCTTCTCAAAATCCCGTGGCACAGTATCTGTACCTTTTCCTGTTACAATTGTCACTTCGTGCGCTATTCAGGGACTCCTGTGAGCCTCTCATGTTGCAGCCACAATGTGTGGAGCTGAGTCAAAGCCCAGGTCCTCCTCTGATTGTCCCCAGCCATTAGCCGAGGTTCCCGCACCCTGGCAGGGCAGGAGCGCTCTGAGCTCAGGTCTCCGTGCAAGCCCTCCCCACCCTCCCCAGGTTGAACGACAGCAGAGGCGTTTAGAAAGGTCAGCCGGCCGGCTCTCGGGGTCCTCACCTGAACTGAGCGTGCCAGCCGCCCGCGGAAACGCCCCAGGATGGGGAATGCCCATTTGTGCAACAAACCCTGTCTCCGTCCCCACTCCGGCTTCCCCACCCCCCTCCCCGCGCCGGCCGAGTTGCTGAATCAATGGAGCCCTCCCCGCGCGGGCGTTCCCCAGCGGGACTTCCTCCCCCTCCTCCCGACCTCTGGGGCTTTTCGTTCGGTCGTCTCGGGTCTCTCGGAAAAGCGACCCACAGGTGTTCAAAGACGCTCCCGGGGAGAGAGGGAAGCAGTTTGAGAGTCACTTTGCTGGAGCGGCGGGGGCGGGCCCTGGCCGGGAACACACCCAGAGGCCTGCGGGAGCCCGAGGAGGGGCCGAGGGGAACTGTCACTTCTCCTGCCAGTGGGTGACCCGCTCTGCTTGGAGTTGGAGAGGCCCTCTCACCTCGGCTGACTGCTCTACTGCCATGCCGGGCGTCTGGGTTCTGCGGCCCCTGGTGAGTCCTCTCCGGCCGGGAGGCGGCTTCTCCCTGCCAGGCTGTGCCGGGCGGGCGGCGGGGGACGCGCTCCGGGGCTGCGGTGCCGGCGCGGGCAGGAACGCGTGGGCATCCGGGCGCGGCGCGCGGGCTGCGACCCGGCAGGGCACAGACTGGCTCCTGGGGGCTGCTAGCACTTTCCCTCCGGCCCGGGTGCTCAGGAAGCCCGGGGACTCGCTTTTCTTGGGCCTCGAGGCGAGAGCTGACCCCGCGGGGCAGGCGGGGCAGCTCCGGCGCTCCCTGGAGACTCCAGTGCGCCTCCCGGAGAAGAGGTGGGCGTGGGGGAAGAGGGGGACGGGGGTTGGGACAGGAGCCTGGGAGGTTTGGGGGGACCCTGGAGGGGGACCCGGGCCGGAGAGAGGAAGGCGTTTTCTGGACAAGTCCTTACATGCCAAGGCCAAGGGCCACTTAGGTGTGCTTGGGTGCGCGCGCGCGGAGGCCGGGGCGGTGGGGGGACCTGCGGTCTTGGGAGCCGACAGTGCGACATTGCTCCCCTGAGCAGCTCTCCCCGCAAAGGCCGGTGGGCTAAGGCACCGTTTCTTTCCCGAAAAAGTTATCTTGGGGCAGAATACGTCTCCGGAGGTTTGTTTACCTTCTTACCACAACGCACAGAAAAAGAAACTGTTTTGTTTCTCTTCCGGGAATTCCTCTCCTTAAGACCGTAAGTCGCTGCCTCAGTGGTTACATTTTGTTTTGTTTTGCAGCCACTGTTTGTGTCTCGACCCTTTCTTAGCGTGCACTCCCACGGTGGTTTCTGCTTGGCCTCGCTGCTCCGTGGTGGCACCGTCCCCATGGCGGGTGAACCTGGCGCCTGTACTTGGGCTAGAAACTTGGGCAGGCTCTTCTGGAGAGCCTGTCACTCCAGTGCCAGCCTGATGATGGCTAATCGAAGGGTCTTGGACCCAAGAGGTTCATTTGAATTCTGAAGCCTCTGAGAGTCCATGGAGTTTTATTTTATTGGGTCCCAACGAAGTGCCAGGCCACAGTGATAGGAGCGTTGCAAATGTGATGTCAGTGGATTCTCACAGCAGCCCCCATGGTGAGGAAGATGTCCTCACCTCCATTTTACAGAAGGTGAAATAAAGTTCAGAGAGCTTAAGTAATTAAACCGAGATCACACAGCTACTAAGTGGCAGAGCTGGAATTGAACTCAGATTTAATTCCAAAACCCAGGCTGTTTGCTAATTGCATCTGATTTTCAGATTACACCTAGAGTAGAAAGTAAAAGGCTAAGATGTCTGGGTCCACTTTATAATTTAAAAAAAAAATCTTTTGTTGTTTTCAGAAAAAAATATGCAATATTTGGGCTCCTTTAGAAACATCCTTTGAGAAAATTTAATGTTGTAAAGTGAGAAACCATTTATATAACCTCAGACCATTTTTCTTTCCCTTATTATTAATCACTGCGCTATTGCAGTGTTGGTTGCTTTGAAAATCTCTTTTATTAATAGTCCTTGGACAGCAGTATTAGCAAAGTGTAGCCAGATTGTCAAAGCATGGAGCTATGCTGAACTTTTATACAATAGCATCTTTATCAGAGGATCATTGTTCGAAGTACCAAGGAAACTTTGCATTTCTGAAAGAATACACACACAGGCACACATATGCATATATATACACATACATTTATTTATATATGCATGTTATAATATCTATAATACTATAAATTAAATATAATTTATTATATTTATACATGTATGTGACCTAGGAAACTAAGGTTTATTAAATAAAATTTGTAAATGCAGATGAGTTAAATTAAAAAAAATCAGACATAACTCCATCCTCTAGATAATCACTGTTTACATTTTGCAGTATATCTGCTATTTTCCACCCTCGAATATGATCCTTTCAAATTTAGTTACACAGAGCCCGGCTTTGTGTCCATAACTAGCTTAACATCATTCCTCTGTTCTTGAAGTTTCCACACTATTGTGTCACCTTGTGTGTCTGAAAAAAATGCCTTCGCAGTTAGTAGTGCTACCTTACTAGTAGCAATAAAGTAGAGGTGAAGTGCTAAATTACTTGGAACACAGAAGTAAATTTTGTTTAATTATGTTTATGGTCTGGAAGTACATGGCTGGAGGTGCTTTTTTTTTTCTCTCTGCTTTTCCTCTCACTTCTAGTGCTCTGCCTCTAATGCTACCTACAGTTAGAAAATGTAGCCACCCTTTGCCTTTTTGCTTCTTTTTTCTTCTCTCTTCTCTCTTGGAGTTAGTGTTCCTTCCCCTATTTCTAGGTGTCTTTTCCCCACAGGGCCTGCAATAAATAAGTTTGAAATCCCAAAACATTCACATATTTCTAAAGGACACAGAAAAAGAGTCAAACTTACTTCCAAATTTATTTGAGAAATAAGTGTGGGTACTATTTTGTTTTTTGTTTTTGTTTTTTCTAATTAAATAGTGCACAAAACCTTATAGGTTTTGTCTTGTGCTAAATAAGACATTGGCCAGGCAATCACTGGGCAGCCAGTTTCCTCTCCTTTACATCCCTCAGAACAGTTATCTTAAAATTATAGTGGAAGGAGAGGAGAGGGCATTTGGAAAATAAACCAGTGTATTTACAAGTAATCATACAGAACAGCTGTGGGAGGAAAATAAAGAATAATCATTTAATTTGTAATTGAACCATTTTTCCTAAACCAACCCAAGAAACAAGAAATGGGTTTTTATTTTTTAATTTGAATGGACTGTACTTATATAACAAAGGATTTGAAAAGTCTTGTGAGCACAATAAAATTATGAAATGTGAATTAAAACATTAACAACCAGGATAGAAAAGCAAAAAATTTATAAATGACAGCAAGATTGGGAGGCAAAAATTAAATTGATGTATGGAAACCATTGAGATCTTCACTACTAGCTACAGTTAGACAAATGAAAATCCTCTAATGTCCATACCCGAAATACAATTACTACACTTAGCAGCAAATTAGAGTTTAATTTGGAAAAATAAATTTTATTTCTTGCACTGATTTTATAAGGGGAGAAAGATGAAACAGAGGCAAAGAGGAACTGGGATTTATAATACATGTCATCTCTGAGTAACACTCTTTGGCACACTGGATAAGTAGTTTTACTTCTAAATCTTACAGTGGAAGTGTCAGCATTTCAAAGGAATCTCTCTGAAGGCTACTAGAATGCCTTAGGGAAGCCACATCACTATGGCACAACTGACAGTTGGAAAGAATAGCTGTTTTGTAAGAAATAGTCTGAAAGCTAAATAAGGAAATCCCCCCCTTGAAAACCCCGGGTAAATTAAGTGATTTTGGTGAATTACCTTGGGTCCCAAAAGTCCCTTAATGAGCACATGTTTTGTAATAAGTACTAAAGACTACTTACTTTTAATGAAATATAATAAAAGGACATAATTTAAGACTTTAAATTGATAAAAAGCAACTTGAAGCCAAATTTAGGACAGTGAATCCATCTCTTTCTTCTTTTTAAATAGGTAAATATAGAAAAATTGACCACATGATATGAAACAAAAAGCAAATATTGAAAAAGGAAATTCACTCCTTATCTCACCATCCTACTATAAGCAATTTTGATTTTACTTACAGCTTCCTACCCTTGTCTATACATATATATAATTGCATATTTAATTTGTGCTGTTTATAGTTTGCTTTTTGTCTCTTTGCATGTACACAGATCTTTTTCTATTTTTACATAATTTTTATCAGATGCATTTTAGAGAGGGTATTATTAAGTGAGCTGGGATTACTATATTCTTATAATTTATTTTATTATTGCTTATTTTTGTAATTTTTTATTATTATAATGAAAACTTTTTAAATGTACTGTGATATATACGTATGACTTTTTCTTATCACTAAAGAATTACTAATAGAACCATTTTAAGTGCCACAGTGTATAGTTTTGTCTTCTTTTTACTATATGTGTGTATTTATTCCCATGAATGGGAAAATATCATTTAATTAACCATTTAATAAGTCTTTTTCATTTTCTGGAAAACCTTAGTTTTAAAAAGAAAGATAAAATGTCTTCAACTTTTTATATGGTTGAACTTCTAATACCAATTAAGAATCTCCAATTCAATCTCAAACAAGAACAAACCATTCTATCTCCTTTGCCTTCCTTTGTTGTCTTTGAAGTGACAGTGTGAGTAGTAAAGCCCACATTAGAAAGAAGTTGATCATTGTAAGATTGGTAACTTTGCCTTCCAGGGAAGGAAATGAGCCAGTTCTCCCCTTCGTTCACAGTTGCTTTCTTGATTTGAAATGAACTGTTGTGCAAACCAGTCACTTTCAATTCTGTGGGCATTTAGAAACAGCAGTCATAGTTGTTATGCTGGAAAACTATCTCAGACAACTGGCCTGAGTTCTACTGAGTGGAGATAATAGTGAATTTAATATGAAATTATGCCTTTAGAGCAAGATCAGCCTTGTGGCAAAATCGGTTTACAAATTCACTTGGCAGATGTACTCAGCTCAGCAAGGTGAGCAAGCTTACTGTAGGTTGTGTTAAGCCATGAACTGGGAAAAACTTGCAAAATTAGAATAAATTTGCCGTAAATGACAGGCGGTCCTTCAGTCAAGTCACTCAGCACTTATGTATTTATTCACCTCCATATCCTGTGAGGCTATAAAAAATAAGAGTGTGAGAAATGTTTAATACTTTTGAACTCTAAGGGCAAAGATCTTGAAAAGGAGAGAGAGAAAATGAACTCAGGGTAGGTGGGTTCAGGCCCTTTTTCCTTGCTAAGGATTTAGGTTTGGTTTTTAGCGATCCTCACAAAAGGATGGTTGGTCCTAATAAGACTTTTTCACATGAATGTCTGTAAAAATTTAGGCCTGATTTTTAAAATTTGGCCTATACTCACAGAAAGTCAAATACTGCATGATCTCACTTATCTGTGGAAGCCAAAAGACTTGTACTCATAGAAGTAGACATGAGAATAGTGGTTACCAGAGGCTGCTGGGGGTGGGGGAAGGTAGGGGAAAATTTGTGGAGCTATTGGTCAAAGGATACAAAATTTTTTGGACAGGGACC
>VSMD01058078.1:0-130837 GCA_008750895.1 Mirza zaza | reverse complement strand
GAGGAGAGTGAGGTATAAAAATTTACCTATCGAGGCCGGGCACAGTGGCTCAAGCCTGTAATCCTAGCTCTCTGGGAGGCCGAGGTGGGCGGATCATTTGAGCTCAGGAGTTCGAGACCAGCCTGAGCAAGAGTGAGACCTCATCTCTACTATAAATAGAAAGATATTAATTGGCCAACTAATATATATAGAAAAAATTCACCGGGCATGGTGGCGCATGCCTGTAGTCCCAGCTACTTGGGAGGCTGAGGCAGCAGGATTGCTTGAGCCCAGGAGTTTGAGGTTGCTGTGAGCTAGGCTGACGCCACGGCACTCACTCTAGCCTGGGCAATAAAGTGAGACTCTGTTTCAAAAAAAAAAAAAAAAAAATTTACCTATCGGGTACAATGGACACTATCTGATGATAAGCACACTAATAGCCCTGACTTCATTATTATATAATGTATCCATATAACAAAAACATTTGTACCCCCTTAATATTCATAAATTTAAATAAAGAAGATTCCAAAAGAAAAGGAAAGAAAAGAAAAGAAACTCAAATATTCCTGAAAATAGTCTGTAAATATGAGTTCCAGAACATGGGAACAGGCAATAGCCATCAGTGAAGAGTGTGATTTTTTGATCCCGTGGAGAAAGCAGGCTGCACTTTCTCCGCATTTAAACCATGACAGTCTGAGTTCCTGTAATTCTGGGCTGTTGTAATTCATAGACAGACCTTGAACTGTCAGAAGCTATGATGTTCACAGCTATCAAAAGCTCTTATCTGAAGGCCTGCACAGATCCTGCAGGGCAATATATATATATATATAGCACTAATTAGTGCAATTAAAGATAGAAGAAAAAGAAAAGTGCTTAGTTGCTATGACCTTTTTAGTTTAACTGAGTTAATTCAATACATGCTTGTAGCAAAATGAAAATTAATGACTATATTATTTCTTGTCATACTGTTTTTTCCACATGGATAGCAAAGCCTTGCCTTTGAATGTAAAAGAAAGCAAAGTGGCTTTGTCCTTGCAAAGTTTTAATTTCCCTCCAATTGTGTCAAAGTCTTCTGAGCACACGCGCAAACCTGCTGTGCTGCAGAAGCGAAAGTCAGTTCTTCTACTGAAAGCCAAAGCTAGAAATATTTGCATGTATTTTTACTTCATGGGGCACGGTTTCTACATTGTCAGAAACTACTAAATACCATACAGTGATAGAAATCAACTGGGGTTGTCAGTGTTTGCATTGTTATAGGACAAGTAGATGAGAACAAAGGTACAAACTAGACCCTGGAAACCATGCTATGGCAGGGTCGGGCTTCATTGTTATCACCATGAAAATAGGATACGCTTTTATTGCAGTCTGAGTGGCATTAATATGAGGCATTAGCAAGGAACTGAATGCAAGGACCAGCTTATCTCTCGTTCTACACAGTACTATTGTACGAATTTATCTTTAGGACTTAGGAAAGAGAATCAAGGATTCCATCACAGAAGCATAGATGCTATTTATTAATATACTAGACTATAAAACATTTAAAAAATGCCCATCTATTATGGTCCTGTGTCTTATTTTTTTGCCTCTAATCAACACAGATTTGCTAAAATAAATAAGGATCTTAAACAGGGTGAGTGGTATAAATCGATATATATACATATATGTATATATATGCTTTAAAAGTTTTTTTATATATTGTATTAGCATAACCAGTTGGAAACTCTAAGGAAGGTAATATCTCATTTACAACAGAAGAAAACAACCACAAAACTCTAGAAATAAACTTAACAAAAAATGGTATGTAGGTCCCACATCAACAAAACTATAAAGCAATATAGAGACTTTAAGGAGGTTTTGAAAACCATGGAGGGGCATTCTGCATCCTGCAGTGGAAGATTCAGTATTTTAAATATGTCAGTTCTTCCCAAATTACTTTATACTTCTATTACAATGCTAATCAAAATCCCAATATGATTCGGAAAATTTTGATGAACTTGAAAAAATCATTCTAAACTTCATCTGGAGGAATAAACAGGTGAGAATATTCATAAAAGTAAAATAATGAAGGGAAATAAGTGTCCTGGGAATAAATGAAACATTGAAACAAAGTAGAACATCCTCAATAGACACAGATTTTCTAAGATTTAGTATTTGATACATACAACCTTTCAATCAGCGGGCAAAGCATAGATTATTCAATACATGGAATTAGGATAAACAGCTAATCATTTAGAAGGGGAAAACCTAAAGTTAGAGCCATGCCTCAAATATATATATATATATCAAAGATTCATATATAAAAAATAAAAACATACAAGAACTGGAAAAATAATACATAAAACTGAAAAGATTTTTTTGTGGGGGTAGGAAGCTCTTTAGAGACATGTATGGCAAGGCAGTGTAGGAAATCAAAATATTATATTTTATCCCAAAATAGATTCTTTGACACATTTTGAGATGGCTGTTCTGAGAACCAGCAAATGGAAACGCTGTCTTCTGTGGGCGAGATTGGCATCTCCAGAGCGTCGATCACACTGATGCAGAAAGCCCTTCCCTTGTCTGGGTTTAGGAAAGAATAACCGAGAGTCTGACACTGTTAGAGGTCTGAAGGAAACATGTACTATCTATGCTTCCTGAGGGCTGCTCCCAGTGAGATTTTGTCTATATAACAAGACCTCCTTCGCTAGCCAAGCCTCCTCTTCTCTCTCTTCCACAGCCTGTATTGCCTCCGTGACCTGTTTTGGGGCATGCTCTGAGCCCCCATTCTTTCTGTAACCACAAGGTGGTATACAGGCTTCTGAAAGCCATGGCAGAGGGCTGGCGGTAATCCCACAGTGGTTCTCCCCTGTGTGCACGTGAATAAATTTATCTGCCTTTTCTCTTTGGTCTGCCTTTTGTGAGGTCATTTTTCAGCAAACCTTCTGAAGGTGAAGGGAACGTTCTCCCTGGGCGCCGACAGTTTGGCACTGTGAGCAGGACACCAAAGCCACTTTGCTCCTCTGGGAGCCACCCTGGAGGGAACCCAGGACCTGACATGACAGCAGAAGGGTAAGAATTTCTCACCAGCCAGGGTCCTGGCCTCTCTTCCTGTGGAATCCAGTGGAGCAGACAGTAAAAATCACTGTCCCCTTTTCCTCTGCAAAATCTCGATTAATGGGAGAAAAAGAATTGTGTGACTAGTCTCAGGTGTAGCAACTCTGGTGTACTTCTTGGTGTGAGGATTCCTATTGTTCAATCTGCTTCCTCCCAGAAATGGTCTTTTCCCTTGTCTTTGTCTTTCTGTGTCATTCTGTCATAACGAGGGGTACCATGGGACAGAACCTGGACCTAAAACACCCATAAGCCCGTTGTTCAAGCCAGTCCACAGACTGGTCAGTTCTGTGGCTCTGATCACACTAGCATGTAAACTTTGCTGTGGTTCCCCCAAATAAAGACCAGATGAGGTCCCCCTATCATTTTGTCTTATGTCTTTGGAGCTGGACTTGTGACCCAGTGGGAGCACTTGGTCTCCAACATCCAGGGGCATGATTTTCAGGTCACGTCAGGTGGCCAATCTGGAAAGACTGAGAACCTGAGACACATAAGTGTTCTGAACATGTCAAGTTCTTGGGAGTGGCTGTCTTAATGAGAAGTCCCATCCATATGGGACTTGTAGTGTCAACCCTTGTTGCCTAGTTGGTCATGGAAATTCCAATCCCAGCAGGCCTACCGGGTGTCGCAGATTAACAGGTCTGCAGCTGGTGACCCCCCACAAATTTGTGGGTTACTGGAGGCATCCTACACACAAACACAATCCTTAACTCTGGTAACAAGAATCTTTTACTATCTTAGGCTATTCCTAAGAGTAACCTTTTTTTGTGGTTGGAGGCAGATCTTTGGGATTGCTGCTTCTACCACACCTTCTCCAGGAAATACCTATTTCTTCTAAACCTAGAAAATCACACCCTGGGCTTTGCATGAAGAGACCATCAGATTGAGTTGCTACTAAAACAAGTACACCGTTAAAAATTATAATCAGTGGCCAAAAGATAGACCTTTAAATTAGAAAGACCTCTACATTTAAAAAAAATAAAGATTTATTATTCTAAAATATTGCTTTATTTATAATTGATGTGAAGATCAAGATTTTTCACATACAATAGTGCCATGGCTAGCGTAGAAAATCTCTTGACTAAATTAAAGAGCAAAAATCTAATCTTAAGAAAAAAGTTAAAATCCTTTGCACCCTCAGACTGCCTGCACTAGGTCCCCTGTGGGGTTAGCAGTGATGACCACTGTGTTCAAGTAGTTAAAATCCCCTGTGTTACTCACGCGGCCTGGGTTCAATTCTTCTGTCTTAGTATTTGTGTGACTTCTGACTTTTCGGGATACCATTTTGCTATTGATCCTTTTTCCTCCCATGGACAGCTTTTGACTGTCTGTCTTTTTCCATCTGTGGGGAGTACGGGGTTTCTGGGCCCTTGTGTGTAGACAGTCAGCTGAGAAGCTCAGCCCCTAAAAACACCTGCAGACAGATATGGGTTGCGCCCATGTGCGGCTGGTGAAACTTCCCTTTCTCTGAGCTGTCTTTGGGGTGGTTCTAGAATCTAGACCTTGTGAGGACTGCTTTGCACATTTCTAGAGATGCCTCATGCCACTTGGGAGGATACCTCTGATAAGAAAGTTCGAAAGCCAAGAATATCAGCTATTTGTCCTAGCTCAAATCTAATAATGAGAGATTTTAAAAGATTTTTTTTTTAAAGAAAGCTCTATGGTCAGAAGTCACCTTAATTAAAAGCTGACATTCAAGGTTTATATATTTATATATAATATTTATATTTTTATGGAGGGCTTTTTCTCTTTTGGAGCCATTAAATCAAATTTTTTTTCAGTTGCCCGAAACCCCTTTTTAAAAAGATCATGTGCTTGGCGCCTCTGTTCACTTCCTTTCTTAAAAACTGTTTTCCCATTTACTTTTATACCTCCCCCTTTGCCATCTTCCATGCCACATAAAACGATCTAGAGGAAACTCCTACTGACTCAGACCCTTAAGGCACACAGAAGAAGCTGCCACTCCCCGCTCTCGGGGGTCTTCTGTCTTCCTAGGGAGTCCCGAGAGTCACGGGCAGGTCCTTCTCAGGCTCAGGTGCTCTCTCGCACAGCATCACTTGGTCGTGCTGGCTGGTGGAGGTGCCAGGGATTACTCTGTACCATGAGAGAACACACCTCTGTGTGCGTGTGATGCTGGCAGGTCACTGGCACGGGCTACGGTTTCAGAGGTGGCTGACAACAGATACAAGAAATGGTTATTACTGCAGGGGGCTATTTACCTAAAGGCACAAAGAAACAGTTTAAGCATTCGGTTTAAACATTCAGAGGCTGTGAAAACTCTGGCCACCGAGGGACAAGACTCCCATGGGGGTGGGCATGCAGAGTGGGCTGACAGGCAGTGGGCTGCCAACTAGCCTCTGGAGACTGTCTTTACAGCAAGGTGCGCTATGCAAGGTGCACGGCCTAGTCTCATGGCCTTTGTCTTTTTTGGGGGACCCAGGATTCAGTATAAAAATGGGATCCTTTTTTATAGATCTATCTAAATGATCTAGATGCTCTGCCTTCCAGCTGTGCCTTCTTTCACACATTTAAATATTAGGCCCTAAAAACTGCAAATGCTTTACTGACCAATTCATTAATGGGCCCCACCCTGAGCTCAGTGATCCAGTTAAGAAACAGAAACCAAATTAAAAACCATCTATCTAACTAGATTGGTCTCCAAAATATAAAAATCTGACATTTAGCTAGTTATTTTTAAAAGCTTTCTGAATTTTCTCTAGACTCATTTATATGTTTCCTTATAAAATCCTATGATAGCTAGGTGTGGTGGCTCACACCTGCAATCCCTGCTACTTGGGATGCCGAGCTAGGAGGACTGATTGAGGCCAGCAGTTTGAGACCATCCTGGGTAACACAGTGAGACCCTGTCTCTATGAAAAAAACATTAGCCGGGCATGGTGGCATGCACCTGTAGTCCCAGCTACTCGACCCTGTCTCAAAAAAAAAGATTAGCCAGGCATGGTGGTACATGCCTATAGTCCTAGCTACTTGGGAGGCTGAGGCAGAGGATTGCTTGAGCCCTGGAGTTCAAGACCAGCTTGAGCAATATAGCACGACCCTATCTCAAAAAAAAAAAAATCCTATGATAAATTCCTGTCATTTTATACTACTTTGACATCGATTTTTAATCTTCTCCTAAGATATTCAAAGTCTTTCTTTAAAAAGCTTAAATTCTCTCTCTACTTTGAGATATAAATTTACTACCCTATTTTACCCAAAACTTGGTAAGAACTTTAGCTGTGTGAGACAAACAAACTTTAAGTTGTTCCATTTACAAAGATATGGTTTAGATCCAACTGTCTTTTTCAACTAGTGAGTTTTACTGGTCTTACGGCTAAAATTTTAAAATCAAAGCTATAAGCTATATAGTCTTTATTTATGTCTGTCTATATCTTTATGTATACTTACATATGTCTGTTTACATACACTGGCTACATGGTATCAAATTGACTTATAAGTAAATAAGTGCTCATAAATTAAATAACTAAGCCCAAATACTTTTCAAGTTCACCTGAACTTTAGTAATCTTTGATAAATAAAGCTAATTTAAAAATTGTTAATGCAACAAAAATGTCTTCAAAATTTAATTTAGACTTTTTTTTTGCCTAGATCCCTAACAGATTTACATTGTCTCTGATAGATGCTTTAAGGTCATAAAACTGTTGCTTCTATGATATTTTTTCATACTTGCTTAATTTGTCTGTGAGCTTAAGTCATTAGATTTGAGCTTCTAAATTCTGAGGTCTAGAAAAGTGGTCCTAGTGAGGCCTGGGGGGTACCCGGGCTCCATCCTCACTGGCCTGGCTGTGCCTCCTGCACATGCTGGGAGGTGGCATCTTCCAAACATTGTCTTCACCTCTTTGTCCTTTGTCCTAGTCTCTACCTATGCCTCTGGTACATAATTAAAATTATTTACTTCCTAAGTAATCAAATTTTTCTCCCATTTTTTATGATTTAAAATCACTATAAATTAAAATTGCTTTTCTTGAAGCCCTGCACACTGAAGCTAGACAACTTGACATAAACTTGAAGAGAAATCACCACTACAATGTATTAACATATATAAGTGGCCTTCATGCCTGCCAATAGATGAACTACTCAGAAAGTTCACTTGATCACCGGATTCAAACTACAATATAAAATACCTTTCAGGTTGCCAGGGCAATCTGAAGACACTTCAAAGAGTCTTAAAAAAAATAGAAAGACTAGTTTATAGACTATTCTAGACATTAACCTTTGTTTATCTTCTGTTTCCATAGAAACACCTCTTATGAAAGATCTTGAAACTGTTCTTCAATAATGGGGTGCAAAGTGAGAACTATGGTAAGGGCCTAGCTAAAAATAATGATAATAATTAGTAACCGTCCCCCTGTAATTGCCACTCTGGAGCCACGCAGCTGGTGGTCATGAAGATCTTAACTTAGCCCCATAGCTGGTGTCCATAAAGATTCTTAACTTTCTCCGTAGATAACATCACCTTTTCGAAACCTAAAGGTAGTGTTTACGGTATCTTCCAGGCCGGGCATTCCAGTGGATCGACTGGCCCACCCAGACCAGTGGCCCATACCAAGAAACTGACTCAACTAGAATTGTGACCCCAGGGACTGGAGCAACACAAGAAGATGATTTCCACATCCTTGTAATTTTGCCCCAATTAACAAACCCAATTGCCTAATCTCTTGTCTGTCAAGCTATCCTTAGAAACCCTGTCTTCCAAATTCTCAGGGAGGTGATGTGAGAAATATCTCCTGTTTCCTGCGCAGCGCCATGCGGAATGAAGACCCCCTTCCCCCACCTCGCAGAACCTGCTGACTCAGCATATTGACTTCTTGGGGCTTCGGGCAAAGGAACCTGCTTGGGCAGCAATAATCCATTTGCCTATGTCATATATAAAAGCCTAACCCACTTGAAATGCTGCCTCCTAGACTGGGGCACAGCCCTGCAACTGAACTGGTCTATGCTCAGGACTAAGAGACTAGTTTTAAAAGGTATGGGGCAATGTATTTAAATTTTGCTCTTTTATGCTTATCCCGATTTATTTTTCCACTCCTTTATCTATCGCTGTCTAACAACCTCCAACCCAAATCTCTCCAAAGCTATGAACTTGGCTTCTAATATGTGGAACTTCTTAATGTTTCAAAGTGGAGACCGAAGGAAATCAAAATATTTTACCCCACCATATATTTCTTTGATATATTTCGAGATGGCTGTTCCAAGAGCCAGCGAAGAGAAGGAGTCCCGAAAAAGCTGTCTTCCGTGGGCGAGATTTGCATTTCTAGAGCGTTGCACTGATGCAGACAGCCCTTCCCTTGTCTGGGTTTAGGAAAGATTAACCGAGAGTCTGACACCCTTAAAGATCTGAAAGAAACATTTACCACCTATCTATGCTCTTTGAGGGCTGCTCCCTGTGAGATTTTATCTATATAACAAGGCTTCCTTTGCCACCTAAGCCTCCTGTCTTCTCTCTCCCCCATCACCTGTCTTGCCACTATAGCCCGATTTGCCAATTTTCTGGCCATGCTCCGAGCTCACATTCTTTCTGTAACCTCGAGATAGTATGTAAGCTTCTGCACCCCAAAGGAAGGTGTTAGGGGTAATCACTCTGTGGTCCGCCCTGTGTGCATGTGAATAAATTTATATGCTTTTTCTCCAATTTATCTGCCTTTTGTGAGTTGCTTTTTCAGTGAGCTTTCAGAGGGGGAAGGGAAAGTTTTCCCTTGGCCCCTACAGCAGCCTGCATAAAGAAAGGATTGATAGTTTTGACTACATAAAATTTTGAAAACCTATCCGTCAAAAAACTATAAAAATGCAAATGTTAAAGCAGAAAAATATTTGTTGCATATATAAGAGAAGGATGATATCTTTGAAGAGCTATTACAAATAAATAGGAAAAAGACAAATATTCCAATAAGAAAATGGGCAAAAGAGATAAACAGTTGTGAACTGAAATAAAATCCCCCCACTCGCTGACTGAATGGACTCCCACTTGGTCAAGGGGAAACCCTAAAACTGAGTGGCTGGCCATGAGAAGGGAGGTCAGACATGCCTCATCATGCCTCCTCCATTCTTGGAGATAATTACAAGATACTCTTTGTAACCTATTAACAGGCCTAAGGCTATGCAAGACAAACCTTCAGATCCTCAATTTATATAACAAATCACTGAGTCTGGGTATATGTCTAGCAGCTGGCCTCTGATTAATAGACTTCCTTATCTTAACTTAAAACATTCCAAGCTTTTAGATAAAGCTTCATTTCTTTAACCAATTACAAATCAGAGTCTTTAAATCCACCTATAACCTGTAGCTCACATTCCCACAAGAAATGTACCACCTTTTCAGGCCAAACCAAAGTATGCCTTCCATGTATTCATTTATGATTTGTATGTGTAATACCCGAAATGTATAAAACCAAACTGTAACCCAACCAGGGGGAGTCTACTTTGCTCAAGACTTCTTGGGCATGGCTCTGGGCCATGGTCCTTAAATTTGGCTCAGAATTAACCTCTTTAACTTATTTTATAGTTTGGCTTCTTTTCTGATGACGCAGTCAATTCACACAGAGAAAGAAATAAAAATAATCAGTAAATATATTTTTTAAAGTTTATGATTTTCCCCCAACCCAAATTTCAAACACCTGAAATCAAAGGTTTATTTTAAATGCTAATATTTAGTATTGGTGAGTGTAGAGAGAATAGGCATGCTCATGTCTTTTGGTGAGAATGTAAATTACTACAACCTTTAGGGGAACAGGCTGACTGTGTATCTCAAAACTTTAAAAACATATATATATTCTTTGGCCCAGGAAGAGCACTTTTAGACATTTGAACTAAGGAAATTTTCATAAATACTGATTGCAACACTGTTTTTTATTATTAAAAACTGGGATCAATTTCAATATCAACAAGAGACAATTGGTTAAATTATGATATAATTATACAATGGACTACTATATACCTATTAAAGATGAAGTACCTATTAAGAATGGTACATTGTAAAAATCTGTTTTTAAAATAGTAATGTACATTGTGATCCCATATTTGTGTAAAAATATATTATTCAGAGAAAAAATACTGGATGGATACAACAAAATGTTAACCATGGGTATCTCTGGTTGGTATAATTAATTAGATAGCTTTAATAAATTAAAATCTATTTTCATTTTCTTTATGCTTTTCAAGGTTTCTATAATTAACATATGTTACTTTGTAGGTGAACAAAACAAAAATGTAACTTTTAAAACAGAGTTTGGTGGGACTGCAAACTAGTTCAACCTCTGTGGAAAGCAATATGGAGGGAGATACCTTAAAGTGATACAAGTAGATCTACCATTTGTTCCAGCAATCTCATTACTGGGCATCTACCCAAAAGAACAAAAGTCACTCTATGAAAAAGACACCTGCACTCAAATGTTTATAGCAGCACAATTCACAATGTGCAAATTGCAAAGATGTGGAAACAACTGAAATGCCCATCAATATATGAATGGATTAATAAAATATGGTATATGTATACCATGGAGTATTATTCAGCTATATGAAACAACAGTAATATAGCTCCTCTTGTATATTCCTGGATAGAGCTGGAATCCATTCTATTAAGTGAAGTATCCCAAGAATGGAAAAATAAGCACCACATGTACTCACTAGCAAATTGGTATTAACTGATCAACACCTAAGTGGACATATAGGAATAACATCTATCGGGTGTCGGGCAGGTCGGGGGGGAAGGAATGTGTATATACATACATAATGAGTGTGATGCGCACCAACTGGGGGATGGACATGCTTGACGCTTTGACTCAAGGAGGGGGGGGGACAAGGGAAATATACGTAACCTCAACATTTGTACCCCCATAATATGCTGGAAAAAATTAGAAAAAAAAAAGAAAACAACAAAAAAAGAAAAAAATAACAGAGTTTGGGAAGAAGCATAATACTTTGCAAAGGAAATTGAGATATTTTGGGCTCCCTATAATTCATAAATTTAGATGTAAATGGAAGCATTTGAGCTTCCTTGAAAATATTAATCAGGAGTTCACAGGGTTTTTTTTTGTTTGTTTTTTTTTTTTTTTGCAAGGTGTCCTTTCCACCTCCCCTGAAGACTGGCTCTGAGGGAGAAGTTTTCCAGATTCTCACTTCACTCCTGAAGCTCTATGAGAAGGAGGCTATTTCACTCCCTGGGGCCACTTGGACGTCTTGAAATACTCACTCTGCCTCCGGGCCGTTGGCAGCCACACAGTGTTATCTGGGGCAAAGTCAAAAATTTATTCCACTTCACACAGATTGTTTCAGCATAACATTTATCTATTAAAAAAAAAAGAGCCTTTCATGCTCCTGGGCATGCAGCCTTTGTCTGCCAAAATCTCATCCAGCTTGTGTACCACGAGAGGGCAAGCACATTCCAGAAAGAGCATCTTCCTGGGAGTCATGAAACCGTCCACGCTCAGCCACCACGGAGCAACTTGACTTCTCGGGGTTGCTTGGTGTATACAATAGGGATGGAAAGTTTCTGTCTGTTGTGGGGACTAGGATTCTGCATGGGGCTTTCCCTGCCACCAACGTTCCGACCCCACCAACTCTGACTTTGTGCTCTTCCACCTGCATCTGAATAACTTGAATAACTTGCCTGTGTTCTCCATGCGCTCATTTCTTGTATCTTTGCCTTATTCTCACAAGCAGAGGGTAAATATATTGAAGGCACACTGTAGAGAAGCACTCAATAAATGCTTGTTTAACCTACATCTAGTCCACCATTAAACCCATAATCTCAATTCAACACCTCTCTGCTTACAGCAATTAAAATGGAATTATTCAAGTATTGTTACTCTGGAATCTTCTTACCTTGCTAACAAAAGCAGCACACTGACAGATCGCTGTCATTTCATCCCTGGCACCCTACACTTACTGTAGGGTCCATGGCAGCCCTCATAGGCCCAAACCTATGAGTTCTCAAAGGGAAATCAGGCAAAAATGAGTGTTTTCTAAGTTTGATCATAAGATTGGCAGTATTGATTCTGTCTCTCTTTCTCGGTGCTCATCAGTACTTTAATAAATGACTAACGGCATTGTGAAATCAAAATGTAAGGGCTGACAGAATTAAGATCAATTATTTATTAGCAAACACCTTGTGATCAATAGCAACTTGGTCTAGATTCTGACACACACCGACCTATTTCATTTATCTTTGCATTCTTTTCAATGCTTACTACAGTGGCTTGCAGAGATGGTTGGCAACTCACTAAACAACAGCTCTTTGTATTGGGTTGAAAAGAGGAGAAAATTGGGTTTCTGGTTCTAGAGATTAGGCTGTAATGGTCATAAATTTCTACATACTGAAAAAATGTGTATGCATAATATCAAAGACAATTCCTTTTTATTGTTGTTGTTAATTTAGAGACGGGGGTTTCACTCTTGCTTAGGCTGATCTTGAACTCCTGACCTCAAGCGATCCTCCGGCCTTGGCCTCCCAGGGTGTTAGGATTACAGGGGTGAGCCACTGTGTCAGCAAAAGATAATTCCTAAATGCCTATAATATAGACATATTGATAACGCGCTTAATATGTTTTTTATCCCCTGTTCTGGCAAAAAAAGGGGAGACTTGGTCAGAGTCCAAGCCAGGCTGGGATGAAGAGTGAGTTAGGATCTGAATCTTATGGCTTCAGCCTCTGATTGTCCCAGCAAAGACCTCGCCCCACCCCGATTACGAGTCAGCCGTGGCCCCCATACCAGAACAGTGTTATCTGAAGAATGTGATGTGCGACTTATTTAATTTTTTTATTATCTGGTTAGCAGGGGAGGAGTTTCTCAATTCTTTTGTCAATTCACTGAGAAGAAACATGTCTCAGAAATTCTTTGAGTTTCCAGCCCACTTTCATCTCTGCGAGGAGAGCACGGACGTTCTCAGAGAGACTATGGTGGCTCTTCCATTCTGTTCTCGGCCCTTGGGGTTGGCTGGTCTGCAGACTGGAGGATTCCACCTGATCCGGCAGCTCGGAATGGCCAGATTTGGTGATGACTGAATTCATCCTGAAGCCTATTAGCCAACCAGAGTATGTGGTTTCACTTTCATTCAGGCTTCTAGAAAAGTCCCTGAACTGCAATGCAAGCCTACTCGCCACAGCCCCACAACCGGGACTGACCTGGAAGTTTGGCCTTAGAGGGCCCCAGTTGTTTGTTTTAGAAAGGAAGGGGGCGATGGGTGAGAAACCCCTCCTGCCCACCCTTCCCCTGCAGTCTGCGGCCTGTGCTTCTGGGTCCTAGTTGGCACTTAGTCCTGGAGAGGGTGTGGCTGCCCCTGCTGGCTGGAGACCCATCGTTTTTGCATCCTATGGAAAGAAATGACCATGTCTGTTCTAGATACACACAGTGCTGATAAACAGAGCTGCTCGGGCTGGCGAGTCCTTGCTGTGGGCTTTCTCTAAGAAGCATCTTCCAAGAACCAGGTATTAGAAATAAGACAACCGCACAAGCTTTCCCTTTAAACAGAAGAAATTCTGCTCTGGGGGGTGGGATGGGGCTGCAAAACAACCTTCCTGACAGCCAGAGCAGGGCAATGCAGCAACCAGCCCCTCCTGGGTGATCTCATGCCATCTAGACCTGCCCCCACTCCTCTCTGGCTTGGAGCCCGGGATGAGGCAGTTCATTCTCTGCCAGGCCAGGCTGGGCAAGGGCCTTTCCAGGAAGCCTTTCTAGCTGCTGCCATGGTGTTCCCTGAGAGGTGGGGAAATATCCACTGGGCCTGGGGATGGGTGGCTTCTCCCTCCAGGCCTTGCGTCAACTTGGCTGCTTTCCCCCCAGACTCTGGGCTCGTGGCTGGAGCAAGGACTCTGCCGTGTTCGCCAACACGTCGGGATCCCAGCCTGGTGCTGGGTACCTGGGAGACACTCCATGGATCCCTGAGGAGCCAGCTCCTGTCCACAGGGAGGCCTCAGATCCAGGCGTCCACGTCTGTCCCACCTCAGTCCCTTCTACCTCCTGGGCAGTTCCTGCCACGAAATGCACAGCTCTTGTGGGGTGGTGAGTTGCAGGTTTTCCCCGGACTTGGGCCTTGGGCACCGTGGGTGCCTGGGGGCGGTGGAGGGGGAAGGGGTTCTTACCTGAGTGGCCTCCTGGCTGACATGACCTGCAAACTCTGACTCTCTGTCCCCTCCCCAAAGCACTGTCCGTGCCTCATGTGTGTAAAATGTTCCTTTATGGATTTGAGGGCGTTTGAAGTTGGTGAATCTCGAACATCACTGTGTAAAAGGATCGCTTGCTTGAGAAGCATGCTAGATGCAGACCTAGAGACTCTGGGCTGTGGGTTCAGGACTGCACCTGGAATCTGCTCGCTAACGAGCAGCTCAGGTGCCTCCTGGGGGTGTGCTGACCCGGTGGGGGACAGCAGCTTACGGGCTGCCCCTCGCTGCACCGTGCAGGAGGGGTACAGCCTTTGCAGACCCTCTCAGGAGCCCCCTCCCCCCAAGCTGCATGCAGAGCCAGCCCCAAGCCCTGGCCCCACTAACAGCACACCAAGGGCCAGCACAGGGACTGGGACAAGGCGGCGCCCTCCCTCCCAGAGCCTCCTGTGCGCAGCGCCAAGGCCACCCTGGGAGCGCTGGCAGCGCCTTATCCTGAGGCTGCCTGCCTCTCACAGGCTGACCCCAGCTGGGCAGTCCCGGTCTCTGCATCCTCCCTCCGGTGGCCAGCTGTGGTGGGTGACCCCCTGCAGGGAACAGCTAACACGCCTGAGCTCTGAGGACCTGGGCTCCCCCAAATGTCTCCTGCAAGCTGCATCTTAAGTGCCGGTCATTATTCAGTTTTGTTTTTCTATGGGCTTCGATTCTAAACAATTCATTGTAGCCTCATTCAATTTCTTATTTCTTAGTTCTAGAGGGTTTGTGATTAGAAACAGTATCCAGCTCAGTGCCTCATAATGCAGTTTGCTGTTTGCACTTTCTTCAGGTTGACGCTACGGTGGTCCCTGCTAGGGACCAGGCCGCAGAGCTTCACCGCCCCCACCGCTCTCCCCCATGGAAAAACCGTCTTCCATAACACTCAGGAGGGGGTGGGCACAGCAGGAGGTGGGCAGCAGGCAAGAGAGCGAAGCTTCGTCTGTATTAATATTTACAGCCACTCCCCATCGCTCACACCTCGGCCTGAGCTCTGCCTCCCCCGTCACCCTGGTCCATGGAAAAAATGTCTTCCATGAAACCAGTCCCTGGTGCCAAAAAGGCTGAGGACCACTGGGTTAATGCATCCATTCCTCATAAAGTCTCTTTGAGTCAGGCAAGGCCATTGGATCCCATCATTCAGATGAAGAAACAAAGTGCCTAGAGAGAATTCGTGATTTGCCAAGGCCAGGCAATGAGTAAGAAGTATTGCTTAATAAATGCTTTGTTCACTGGATATCTACAGAGTTCTATGTAATGACATTTACTGATTTTTTTTCTTCTGATTATAAAAGTAACAGGCTTATCACAGAGATTTTAGAATATCAGAAACAT
The DNA here is from genome assembly GCA_008750895.1 of Mirza zaza. NCBI lineage: Eukaryota > Metazoa > Chordata > Mammalia > Primates > Cheirogaleidae > Mirza > Mirza zaza. The sequence continues at coordinate 115,286 of VSMD01058078.1, read as the reverse complement.
ATAAAGGAAATAATTAAAATTACTTGCTAGTCCAATCACATAAAAAATTTGTTTATATTTCCTTCCAGTCCATTTTTCTGGGCTTCTGGATATATTAAGATCACCATGTACATACAATTTTATATTTTGCATATTTTCATTGAAATTATACCAAGATTAATTTTTATAAGCCATTAGATATTTTCAAAATCAACATTTCAATGACCTCCTTAATAACAGTCACCATGGAGGTATGCTATAATTAATTTATCCATTCCACTACCTTTATACAGTTAAGTTGCTTCTAATTTTTTACACTATTGTGAATACCTCTATAATGTACATCTTCATATTTCTTTTCAAGTAAGGTTTCAGTGTTGTTCTGGACAGCCCTGCAAAAAAGTGCCCCTCTTATGGCACTTCTTCCTTCCCCGTGTCATCTTGGTTCCTCACATCCGTTTCTAAAACTTGATGCAATGTGGGAAGACAACTCCTAATTCTCTCTCTCTCTCTCTCTCTCTCTCTCTCCAAATTCCAAGTATTTAAGAGCTTTTTACTCTACTCTTTTCTGGGCAAAACATTTATAACTGGTATAACTTCAGAATAATATTCATGACAACCTGAAGCTTGAAATGAGGAGGAACAAAACAGTGAAAGCAATGATTTGAACATGACGTCGACTGAGAAGCGAGCAGTGCTCATGGAACACGAGCAGCACCTGTCTTCCAGGAAGGTGTCCTCTGAGATGGCAGAGGGGGTGAGCTCTCCCCAGCAGACCCAGGGGCAGATTCTTTCCAGGAAGGCGGGCCCAGGGTGGCTGCCAGCACAGCCCTGACATCGGTGGCCAATCATGACCATGTAAAGGGGCAATGATTGGTTGTGGAGAGAGGTTTCTCAGCGTGCTTGCTGGGGCGCAAAGCTGTGCTGGAGAAGACAGCATCAGCGGGGAGGGCAGGCCGACTGCGCTCCATCAGCCGACAGCTCCCGGTACACCTGCTCCAGAAGGCCGCCCGGCAGCAGGTGCCTGGCCACAGCCCACCTGCCCCAGAGAGATGACATTGGCTCTGACGGCCAACCATGTCCTTAGGAATCACCTCTGCATTCTGCTTCTGGGATCACCATCAGACTCTCTGTATCCATAATTGCCATTAAGTGCAAATAGTTACTAAAATATTGATTAAAGAAAACCAACAACCATTTGTCATCAGGGAAGAGCAGTTGTTAACTGCTTCTATCCCGGCAGAGCCTCGTGGGAAGGCTGAAAACACCGCCCACCATCACACTGTGCGTGTGCTTTGAGCCCTGATAGTTCTGAGGCATGCTAGACTCGGAAGCGCTCACTTTCACTTGTACTGGAGAGTTGTGGGGAGACCCAGCCCCCCAGATTGGGAGCTGAGCCTGCAGGCCCCGTTTCCAGACGTTTCTCCTCTAGCAGGCTCCTGTCTCCCTCCCTCCCTTCGACCTTGGCCAGGTCAGAAAAGAAGCCTCCAGCATGAAGGAATCTTGGAAGAAAGAGGCATCTCCAGTTTGTGTTACTTGAACTTCGTTATGTTGTTTTTCACCCATGAAGTTCACTTGGCGATTTTTGCAAAATGCCATCCCGATGATTTTTGTTTCAGTGATGAAGCCCTACAACCACCCTCCGTGCTGTCAAGTGGAAAAATGGAATCACAAGGCCTGAAATGAGCATCCCAAACAGAAGAAATAAAGCCCAAACCACAATTCCGAGTCTTTCCTTGCTTTCGCTGGAATCCAATCTTCCTTTATTGATGGGCCATTGCCTTTCTTATATTAGAAATCCCGCCTCCCCACAAACTTGGATTCCATCTCTGCACCAAAGTTATTAGTTCTGTTTTCCTCCAGACGTGGTAATGGCTGGATGTCAGCTCTCTCGATTGGCTGCTCTTGTCACTAACCAGCCCGTCTGTGGGCTCTCCGGGAGCTCGATGGCTCCTAAACAGGCTCCCTCTGGTGATGCAGGCTCGCGGGTGCCAGGTGAACCGCAGAACCAGGCATTAGTCACTTGGGCATCAGGGTGGCGTGACTGTCACCCGGCTCGGGGTAACTATGTGCCCTTTCCTGGAATGGCCGCCTCTCTGCTGGGGAGTGTGGACCTGCGTTGTCCCAGGTGGTGGCCACTGGCCCCATGTGGCTCTTGAGCACACAAAATGTGGCTAGATTTCCAAGATTTAGTGCAAAAAAAGAATCACGTAAAATATCTCAATACTCTTCAAGTATTGATTACATTTCAAATGGTAATACTCTGAATAATTGTGTGAAATAAAACATATTATTAAAGTCAACTTCACCTGTTTCTTGTCACCACTACAAAGTGGCTACTAGAAAATGTAACGTTGTATGTGCGGCTTGCATTTGGAGCCCACATTATATTTCTATTGGACAGCGCTGGCTTAGGCAATCAAAAACATTTACTGGAATCGGAGGAAAATCACTATTTGTACTAATAAGGGTGGCAATTTGGGGAGGGCAGTCCCCAAAACTCTGCCCCAATCTGCACAGCACAAGACCTCACGCTGCCTTTTCTAGTCTATTTGCTTCAGAGCACTAAGCCACGAGCCATCTCCTGTTCACACTTTCCTCAGTGGTATAAGAATGAAACGAGGAAGTCTGCAGACAGAGAGGGGCCTCGCTGACAACAGGTGGACCACAAACCCCTTACGTGTCTTGATGCCGAAGTTATTTTTAGAGCTAAATTTGCACATAAAGAACAGCCAAAGTCCTGCCCCTAAAATAACATTTGCCTTCCATCTCATTCGTCAGTCTAACACAGTGCTGGACCCACATCTAACCACTCGCCTCTGCAGAACGTGAAAATCGACTCTAGCCCTGACTGCACAATCCTTGTCCGTTTCCATAAAAACCACATGCACTGGACCAGCCATGGAGACTAAAATCCTAACACAGCGAAACCCGAGTTCCTGCACCCCTCCCAACCCTGGCAGCTCTGTGGGCTCCCACTGCGCCTGCATGGCGGCCCCCTCACTGTGGCACTGCCACCCCGCCTCCCTGCTGTGTCTGGCTGCAGTCTATGCACCACCCCCAGCCGATCTGATCACCACTGGACAGTCTCCCTCTGCCGCCCCACCGTGCCAGACGCCGACCAGCCTGCACACACGTACGGTGTCTCATTCCTCTCCCAGTAACCCGGCAAGGCAGTGGTGTTATACGGTCCCTGGGTTGAAGGGGACTACGAGGCCAGAGGGCAGAGAAGCCTACCCAGACCACACTGCACTGAGTGGCGGCCCGGGCCAGGTTCTGACCTCTCCTCCTCGCAGCTGTGTCAGTGTCGCAGGGAGGGCGCCCTCCGCACTCCAGGTCCCTGACATGGCCCAGCCTGATCTCCAGCCCAAGTCTCCTGTTCCCGCAGCTCTTCCTCCGTGTCACCCCCACCTCTCCCTGGCTTCACCGTCAGAGTCGGAATTCTTCAGCTCGCCGGGGACCCACCCAGGCCCACGCTTGGCCTGTCCCTCAGTGGGTGACAGCCACCTCCTCCCACACCCTGAGCTCTGCCCCCTCCCCAAGCCCAGGCCTGCCCCGAAGCCACACCTGTCGCTCCTGCCCCAGCCTCTACGGCAACCTCAGCCTGGCTCCCCTGTTTCCAGTCCTGGGGCCTCGGGACCGAGCTGGGTACAAGCACGCTTCCTCTCCAGCTTGCCTGTGAAACCAGCTCTTCATACAAATCCCCGCCTGGGTTGTCAATTCAGGTGTTTTCACTCCTTTCAAACCCTGCTTGGCCACCCAGTTTCCCGACCTGCTCCTGCCTCCTGGTGATGAGAACTGTATCGCCCGGCGCTGCCCTCCCTGACCCCTGCCTGCGCGGTGTGGGTGACAGCAGGGGCTGGGCGGCCACGCAGGGGGTCAAACTGTGGCCGTGTCATTTACTGGCGGGGAAGCTTTTGGAAGCTACTTGTCCTTTCCATGCCTCGGTTTCTCCAGCTGTGAAGTGGGAACAATAACAGCACCTGCCGCGGAGGGTCGCTGAGAGGATGAAATGAACACACGCAGCACGTGAAAACCGTGCCTGGCACACAGTAGGTGCCGTGTAAGTGTCGGCCATTCTCTTTCTGGGTTTTGCTTTCTTGCTTGCTCACATCTGGCTGGAGCAGCTGCTACCCTGCCGTGACACTAGCCAAATTCATCCGCTGGCCCCCGCCCTGCGTACAGCACGTGCGCCGGCCAGAGAGCCCCGTCTGCGTTCCGCTGTTTTCCTTCTCAGCCACCGGTTTCGGAAATAAGGCGCCCTTCTCCTCACCTCTGCCCGCCCCATCCCAGCACCACCCCTCTCTGTGTTCTCCACACACCTCCCCGAGATTAATCTCTCTTGATCCTCCCCCAGCTCACGGTCCCCTGGGCCCCCACAAATTCAGTTTGCATCACAGTAGGGGTTCTCAGCTGGGGGTACTTTGCCCCCCAGGGGACACTTGGCAACGTCGTGTGGGAGATAATTTTATTGTCACGGTGCTAATGGGTAGAGGGCAGGGATGATGCCAGGGTCCTCCTGCAATGCACAGGACAGGCCCAGAAGAGAGCACGGTCTGGCGACAGCGCAGAAGTCAGACACCCTTCCCCACCGTCAGCTGTCCTTGCTGCTCCTCCCTTTGACGAGAAAGAGGCTGTCAGTGGTTTCGGCTGTGTGCGAGTCCTCCGGCTAAAGTTCTTTCCAATCTTCTATAGTACCTAAGGCAGTGCCATGCTTAAAATAGATTGATTAACTGATAATGATTAATTTTCTAGCTAAACAGCCATCCAAGAACATTTTTCATTAACTGTGTGGGATATGTCATCACAAGCTAAAAAACAGCCACATAAATACTTGAAACATTCTTTGCTCTTTGAGAGAAAAATGCAGAATTCTCTTCGTAGTCGCCAACCTAAAGCTTGCCCTTGTCCCGTAGGACAGATGGTGGCTGCCCAGGGAGGGGCTGGGGGTCAGATAGCCTTGTACGGACATCCAGCCACAATATCGCAGGCAAACCATTCAAGCCCAGTTTCATTTCTGTGTTCTTTTCTAAGAACTTGATCTTATTGTTGGCATTCACGGGATCAATATCGTATATGATAGCAAAGTCTCATCATTTGCATCTAAGAGAAAATATGTTTTTTTTTCCCTAGAATGAAAGTAGCTTTGGAAAAGGTGCATCTAAATGATCTAGAATTGATGTCGAGTCATTTCAGGTACAAGTGGAAAAGAAGAGGGGCCCTAGAAAAGACCCCCTGAAACTGTCACCTGGTCTGTCAAACGTCTCTCTTAAAAAAATGGATGTTTTAGGAGGTGGCTGTTTAGTTAGAAAATTAATCAGTATCAGTCTATTTCTACTGAAGAGAGGGGAAAGAGGACCCGTGCACCCGTGTGCACCTCAGGTGGCAGGGGTTGTGCAAACACCCATGACTTGGATGGGGGTTTATATAAAGCACAGGTGACTAAGCCCCAAACTGACTCCACCCAATAGCTGAGAAACAGCTGATAAGAGCCACAGGCATCCATGTGTTATTCTTTTTTTTTTTTGAGACAGAGTCTCACTCTTTTGCCCAGGCTATAGTGCCATGGTGTCAACCTAACTCATAGCAACCTCAAACTCCTGGGCTCAAGTGATCCTCCTGCCTCAGCCTCCTGAGTAGCTGGGACTACAGGCATGCGCCACCATGCCCGGCTAATTTTTTCTGTATATTTTTAGCTGGCCAATTAATTTCTTTCTATTTTTTAGTAGAGACAGGTTTTCTTGCTCTTGCTCAGGCTGGTTTCAAACTCATGACCTTGAGCAATCCGTCCGCCTCGGCCTCCCAGAATGCTAGGATTACAGGCGTGCCCTGTGTTATTCATAACACGTCTCCCCCCACCCGGTGGTCACAGCACCACAGTGAGCAGAGAACCAGCTATACCCCAAACACCCAAGCTTCACTCTCAGGTTTGAAAAGTCTACAATTCTTCCAAATGATCAAAACAGAATAGACAAGATGGATACATCTGAGAGATTCCAATAACTATTTAAGTCCAATTCTTTGTATTCTAAATCTGTGCTGTCCAGGATGGGAGGCACTAGTCTGTGTGTCTATCCTGCTGAGCTCTGGAAATGTGGGTAGTCTGAACCAAGATGTACAGTAAGTGTGAAATACACACCAGATTTCCTAGACTTAGTACAAAAAAGTGAAATATTACCTTAGTACTTGTTTATATTGAACACACATTGAAATGATAATATTTTGGATACATTGGGTTAAATAAAATATATTACTAAAATTAATTTCACTTGTTCCTTTTTACTTTTTTTTTTTTTTTTTTTTTTTTGAGACAGGGCCTCACTCTTTCACACAGGCTAGAGTATAGGAGCAGGATCACAGCTCGGTGCAGCCTTGAACTCCTGGGCTCCAGTGATCCTCCTGCCTCAGCCTCCTGAGTAGGCAGGTGTGAGCCACCATGTCCAGCTAATACATATATTTTTTTTTTTTTGTAGAAATGGGGTCTTGCTATTTTGCCCAGGCTGGTCTCAAATTCCTGGCCTCAAGCAATCCTTCTGCCTCGGCTTCCCAAAGTGCTGGGATTACAGGCGTGACTCACCACGCTCAGTGCCTTTTTTTACTTTTTAAATGTCACTACTGGGACATCTGCAATTACACCTGCGGCTTGCATTTTGTTTCCAGCAGGCGAGTTGCTTGGCATCACTCCCAGTGTGTTAGATGTGAGTCCTGCGAGGGCTGCAGGAGATTCCAGCCTGTTTCTATTCTATTGATTCCTACCGAGTGCAAAGAACAGCTCACCCACTCACTCACCCAGGGATACTCGGAATTCAAGTTTCCTTCCTTGGAGGAACATAAAGAGATGTTCTAAAGGGCGCGCTCTGAATTGTGATGGCATGTGGCACACACTCACCCACCTGGACGTCTGTTTTCTCCTAGAAAGTGCTACTTCTAGTTTCCAAAAGAATGGTCCTCACTTCTGCCCACCTATGTAAGCCAATTTTTTCCTGCAGGAGCCTTGGAAGGTAAATGTGGATAAATGAAAATTTCCTCCCCAAACATGGGGGTAGGAAGAGCCCTCATGGGCCTGCTCACTGTCCTCCCAGGTGGCACTACCCTCTGTCTTCCCTGTCCTCTCTCTGTCTGCCCTCTCGCCTGCGAGTGCCAGCTACAGGTGACTCCCGGGGCTGCCCGTCTCAGACTTTGGACCACACAGCAGGCACCAGCTGACTCACGTTCTCAACCTCAGAACTTCCCTACCGGAAACACTAAATAGTTAATGCATCTCCATCACTCAGACAAAGTTTTCCAGGGCACGGAAGGGAAGGGAGACAGAGCCCCCACGGAGGCGCCAGGAAGGCCCCTCAGAAAGCAAGTGGTGAATTGGTCTGACCCCAGCAGAGTTTCAAAGGGTGATGATGCTGACAGAGTGTCGATAATGTCACAGACCTGTGTGTGGACCCCGAAGACAACACCTCATCAAAGTCCTGTGTTCACAGAGTGCGTGAGCACAGAATGACCTCGGGGCAGCTGTGGGGACAGAGATTCTCTCCTTGACCAAAGAGATCTGGGATCTCTTTGGGATCTGGTCTGGGATCTCTGAATGCTCAGTCTCCTCTAGGCCTGATTTTGGGGCTTTGCTGCATGGTCCAATTTCAGCTAAAATCCTGCGAGGTCAGGAGAGCCAGAGGGACCCCCTCCCGCCACTACCTGATGGGGTTCCCCACCCAGGAGTGTCTGGTCACCCCAGACTGCCTTCAGCGAGGATCCCGTTAGGGCGGGTGAGCCAGAACCCCCCAGCCCTGGCGTTTCCTCTGAGCAGTTCCCCTTCCCTGACCCCACCTTGCCCCTCGGCTACCCGTCGTTCCCACTTTCCTTGCTGTATGTGGAGTGGAGCCCAGCGTCTCTTCACTGCGGCAAAACCCCACTGCACTCTCCCTATACTTCCCTGTCTCCCGGAGTAAAGTCTTCTTCATGTTTTAACAAATGTCACGCAAAGGTTTTTCTTTAACAGTGACGGGACAGTCAGGGTCGCTATGAGCGTGTTGTCTGGCAAGTGCCTCCTGGTTGAACCTGATCCTCAGTCTTGACTCCAGCCACGAAAGCCACGCAGCTGTTTAGCACGGGGCCAGGTGTGGGCTGGCCCTTAGTCCACTAAAGAGAAGCTCTCCCTGCGACAACCCGCGGGGGAGGGCCCGGCCTCTTGGGCTGCAGCCCCTGCTCTGCAAAGCCTGCCAGGGCTCCTCCCAGCCATCCTGCGGCATGCACATCCTTGCCTGGGCCCATTTCCTCTGTCCTCACTGAGTCCTTTGCTTCCTTTTGTTCCTGAGCCACCTTTCATACCACCTTTATGTTTGTAATAAAAGTGCCTCTCACTTCCTGAGCACAAAGAGCCCGCTCCGGATTAACCTCCTCCGAGGGGACTTTTCTCCTGAAGAGCCAGCCTCGCCTCCCCTCCTCTGGCCCAGGCCCCCTCCACGGTGGTGGCAGTCGCCTTCCAGAGCCTGCTTCTCCCAACGCCCTGTGATTCCTGGATGAGGACCTTATCCTCGGCTTCCCTCTGAAACCTCAGTGACTGGCTGACTCATGCCCTCACTCAAAGAGCCATTGTTCCGTCATCTCTCCATCCTCCCAGCACACCCGATACGGTCCTAATGATAAGCAACAATCCAGTGAGTCATTTAGATATCTTACTTGCTCTGCAGTACCTGCAGTTTACTTGTTGAATTTACATGGGTGTGCACGTAGCTTTGCATTCTAAAATTAACCGAAGACGTCATTCCTTCTGTTGAAAGAGTTGAACAGGCTAAGCTTCTGAAGTATTTAGGTTCCCAGATGTTCATGATCAAGCAAAGGAGAAAGAAGGATTTATTTGTAGAATCATAGAATGATAATGCCAGAATGGATCTTTGCACTCAAGATCTGTTTTACAGACACTAAAATTGAGGCCCAGAGAGATCAATAAACTTCTCAAAGTCCCACAGTAAGAGGAAGTGCTGGGTTCAGGCTCAGTCAATTTAGCTACAGATCCCGTGCCTGTAACTATACATTTTACTGATAATAAGAACATACATGGACTTTGAAATCTGAGAGGCACTATCCGTAGAGATGGTGTTTATTAACACAGTTATTTTTAAAAAGTAACCATAAAGAATAAGATGCCACTTATCTCATAGACACTGCAGGAGGGAGGTTATTAGAATGAATGCTCAAAATCCTAAAAATATGACAGTCCTGAGAATTTAGGTGGTGAGGAACTAAGTGGTAGAGGAAGGTCACAAAGTGGGCTGTGCATCCCAGCGTTCCTGCGACTCCCTTGGGATCTCATAAAAATGCAGATTCCGATTCAGTGGGTGGGTCAGTCTCCCCAGGGATGTTGCTGTTGCTATTCTAGGGACCTCACTTTGAGGAGCAAAGATTTAGAGATTCAGTTTCCGAAGCAGAAACATCAAAGGAGAGGTGTATGGTACCTGGACTCGGAGCCAGATGCCAGGCTAGGGTCCCAGGCCTGTCACTGAAGAGCTCTGCGTGAGAGAGACCAGGTCTATACCTGTTTCCGAGCTTCAGTTGCCTCAACTGTAAACTAGGGGTGTTGTCTGGGATGGTCTCCATGATTTCTGGGGTCCCTTTAAGCTAGAATGTCCTACGACTCTGAGCACGGCAGGGGCCAGCACGCCCAGAGGAGGGAGGCAGGTCTAGAAACCGGTGCTGGGACAGACACACCTGTGCGCCACCAGCTTGCTCAGAGCCCCGGCTGAGTGAGACTGGGCCTCGAATGTTTGCTCACGTGCCCGTTGCCCAGATTCTTAACCACGTGGCCCCAGTGCTTTCATCCTCTTCCTGTCACTTGATCCTTTACTTCCCCTCTCTGCAGCCTCTGTTCCCTGTTCTCTTGGGGTGACCTCTTCCTCACCCCGGTTGTGTCACCATCTTTGCCTCTTCCGTGGCCTTGTGTGTGAGAACTGATTATAATCACAGGACAGTCTACTTTTCAGCAAAGCACATCAGCATTGCTGTGTGTCAGCCTAGCGCTGACCTAACACAACTCCAAGGAAAGTGAGGACGGTGGGGAGAGGGGAGAGGGACTTCCTCTTATCTGAGATGAAGTCATCGATTGGCCTTTAGGGAGGAGGCCACCGATTCTATAAAGACATTTCAAATGTGCACATACGTCCAGTCTCGAACCATATAAAGAGGGACACCCGGGATGGGAAACACCGCGGAGGCCGGAGCGCCCCTGTGAGTTAGCAATTAAGATTCCCAGGCTCCGTGCAGGGCGAGCACAAAAGCGTCATCTCCTCAAGTTAAATAACCCCCTTCCCCTCAGTTGCTCTTCCTGTGAAGAAGAAACTGCCCCTTGCCATGCATGCAGCTATGGAAGTGCCAACGATCCTGTAGGGGTGCGGACCGGGAGGGGAGCCGGGGGATGGGTCCCAGAGCCAGCCCGGCACGTCTCCACTCCCGTCGTCACACGGTGTGTCCCCCCAACTTCAAAACAAGTAAATACGCCGGCATCGGAAACTGGCTTCAGTCCCGACACATGGCACAGCCCCACAGTTCGGATTTCTACAGGAGGAATGACACAGGCTCCCACGAACGCCCAGGATGGCAACCACGCTTCCTTCCAGACCCCGAGGAGAAACGTCATCTCTGGCCCTTTCTTCCCTCAAAACCAGACCCTTCAAAATCCTGTGGTATTTCCCCAAACACTGTAATTTTGAGTTGTGGCATCTGGTTTCCAGCTCTCCTGGGACGGGATTTCTTTTGTAAAGAGACAGTCATAGATGGAGACATTCTGAGCCGCCACCCGGCATCTGTGCAGGAGACGCACTGCCCGCTTCTCCCCGGTATCACTACACACTCGATGAATCTGGCATTTCCCCCAAACGAGGCATCGATATAGTTTTTATTCCTAGGATGTGTTTTCTTCAGAAGCCTCTGTCTCCTCCGGGAGGCTCTGCAGACAGGTGCGATGGCCCCGCCCCTCCTCCTTCACACCCATCACAGAACATCTGGACGGCAGGACATTCCCCGGGACAAAAGGTCCCCGCATCTTCAGGAAGCTCCAGAGCAGAGACAGTGTCTGGGATTTCGCTGCAGTTCTTCCTTCTCTGCCCACCGGGCCTTGGACTTCTGCTCCTCAGCCCACAGTGCACTGGGGAGAGCAGCCAATGTACAGGACAGGCGGGACAACCCCGGCAGTGTGGGGGAGAGGGAGGTGCTACCTGCTCCAGGGAGCTGAGAAGTCTCCTCCCTCCCAGGACCTGCCTCCCCACCCCCAGGGCAGCAGGAGGTGGGCAGGGCCGGCAGTGTTGGGAGAGCACAGAGTGCAGTGTCAGATGGACCCGAACACACTGGGCTCCCAGCTCTGGCCAAAGGACACTTGGCAAATCGATTTCCTTTCTGAGCACTGGCTTCCTCATAAATATAATAGGGACATTAATAGCGTCTAAACATCACGGGGCAGCTGCTGTGAGTATTAAATGAGATAATGCAAGGAAAGGGCATAACTTGATGCCTGCACAGGAGAAACTCTTGATGAAAACGGCTACTAACAGCAGCCTGCCTGCTCATCATGGCCCAGTGAACCAAAAACACAGGAAAAGCACAGAGGAGATTTCATTTCACGGGTGCAGGTAAATTCTTACGTGGGTGTATAAGAGAGACAGGTCAAAAGTTAATGATGTGGCATCATAATCCCTCTGGCGAGAACAGGGCAGGAAGCAGCAAGGGAGAGAAGACGGGGAGGCAGACAGGAATCTCACATGGGCAGGTGCAATTCAATGCTGGGCAGAGCTTTGGGCCCAGTCAAATATTCATGAAATGCCAAAACAGTCACTGCAAATAAAAACTGCACGCAGGATAAACTGTGGTGATTTTGGAGGTGAGTAGGGGATGCAAGTAAGAATCAGGGAAAGTGGTCAAAAAATGTCACCTTCAGAAAACTGGCAAAAAGCAATCCAACGAGCCCACTGGGATGCCTGCCTTCTCCACCCTTCCAGTTTGGGGGAGGGGGTTAAATATACTGTATATCCAACAGTGTGGCAACCACTATACCATACACAAAGTGACAACAGTATACATGGAAGATTTAGTCACAGATCAATCACAACCAACAGACTACTCATTAGGCAAAAATAAATTAGGCCATCAAATTTTAAAGCAATTTTAAGGTGAATATTACCAACAGAAATAACCAATACAAAATGAAACTAATAATGGCTAAAAGAAACCCCCCCCAAAAGCCAAAACAACAACAACAAAAAATAAAATTTCACAAGGTAAAAAATCAATGAGACAATGTCTTAGTAGAAATAATAGTTCTATAAAACATTCATAATGGCAACTATCATAATACAAAAAAGCTGATCAGTAAATAATCTTAGTTATGAATTTTTTGCAGAGAAGAAATTACTCCAATAAAAATAATTTTAGTAAAATAAAAATGGAAATGGGAAAAAATTGGAAATAGTTTAACTGTGCAATAGAGAAAATTGATTAAGGTTTTAAATTGCCTTAAATAGTATTCTTCCTTCTAGAGTATTCTCTTCAACAAAAATCCATTAGTGTCGTTAAAATTCCAATTAAAATGTTTCTCCTTTTAAGCACAGAATTAAGATGTCTTTGGGGAAAAAACTCCAGTGAGTCAAACTGGTGGGTCAAAACTTCCATGGTCATGGAAACCCTGCCCAGAGATGTTCTGTCTAGGATGGGATAGAGCCCAGGCTCTCCCCAGCACTGGGAATTTGCTGTACCATGCTTCCTAAAAATCTCATCTAGAGGATATCTGTTTCACAGATCGATTTAGGAAATAACAAGAGATAGACTTTACTCTTAGAAATGGCGATTGGTTCTGTGTCCTACAAGAAAAATTGTTGGGTGATGAGAATTTAAGCAAAGGTGAGGAGAGGGGAGGAGGAATGGGGGAAGGGAAGGGGAAGAGACAGAGGAAGAGAGAGACAGAGACAGAGAGAGGGCAGGAGAGAAGGAAGCCCTGCCTGCTGAGTGTCTGGGGAAGTGGAGTCCTACCCACGCAGCAGAGGTGCAGAGTGCAGGCAGGATTTCTTCCCATTCTGCCCCAGCACAAGCAAATTTTTTAATGACCACTCAGCGTCCTTTGATGGGATCCACCCTCACCAAGCAGGATCGATCATTTATTTCGGTAACTGGTTTCTGTGACTTGGGAGAGAGTTTCCCAACAACTAGTCTTGCTTGTGGAGCCCCGTTTCAGCTCCTCACTCTCCGCTGACTCCCGTGGTCTTGGCACCCTCAGGATGTCGGGGCAGGTGGGAGGAGATGGCAGGTGTGGAATGTGGGACAGAAAGGTGGCCTGCCACTTTCCCCGTCTGGATCCAGGGAAAGGTCTATCCCTAATAGAAATTAAATGCTTTGATCCTGTCATTTCTCATACAGTATCTAACCCGAAATCAGCGCTTCCTATCTGATCATCCTTGGGTGAACTGACAAAATTGAGTTTCCGAAACTGAAGTTTCCTAGCAAGCCTCCAGGGACCCAGCCGCCCCGGCCCCCTGCTGCTATTCTTTGATGTCTTTTTAGCTGCTGCAACCTAAGTGGTTGGGAACATTCTTTCAGAAGAAAGAAGTGTAAGGCATTTCAAGAGCCTTGTATTGGTCTCTGAAGCCCTGAGCCCTCCTCCTCCCCTCCTACTCCTCTCAGAAGCCTGAAGACAGGGGAAGGATTTGTTCAAATCCTTGGCAAATCTTCAGTAAATTACTCAGATGGCTGATTCCAAGAGGCTATTATGGGCTTCTATAAGTAACAGATACACAATGGATAATTAGAATGAATAACCCTAATGATACAAAGTTTCCAAATCTAATTTTTAATTTTTCCTTTAGCCCGATAGCACCAAATAAATGTGTTGAGATTTCACTGAAATATAATCTTATTTTCCAAAGCCAAGTAGTACACAGGAGGATCCTTATGAGGAATTAGACCAGTGACAGAACGTCCCAGCCTGCCTGCACCTGCGCCCTTCTCCAGCCCTGAGCGGGACGGCTGAGCAGGCGGGCAGTGGTTTTCCCAGAGACACTTTTCCAGCTCCGCCATGTATTCCTGCCACACTTCAGGCAGCTTTTTATGAGCACCTATGTTTGTAGACGGTGAGGAGAGAACTGGGCAGGAAAAGGACAGAATTTTTTAAAAAACCAACAAACTACCATTTACCATCTGCAATATGCTAAGCACTTTCCCTAAAATCTCTAATCCTAACAAGTACCACGAAAGATCTATGTCATTACTCCTGTTTTACAGATACGAGCACAGAGCCATGGGGTTTCAAAAGCCATAGTGCTAGTCTAAGTCACACAACCAGAGAGTGGTGAGCCGGGATTTAAACCCAGGTCCGAGCGCCTGCGAAGCACTCTTCTTCCACCCAACCCATCTTTCTCCTCTCCCCCTTCCCTTCCTCATCCTCCTCCTTTGTTTTCTGTTTACAGCTTTATTGAGCTATAATGTACATACCATAACCTGCTGAAAGCATGAAATCCTGTGACTTTTAGTGAATTCATTGCACCACCATCTAACTTTGAACCATTTCCATCACCCCAATAAGCCCTGCACTCCCACCCCAACACTCTCACCCCCAGACCCAGGAAATTATTAACCTGCTTTCTGTCTCTAAAGATTTGTCCTTTCTAGACAAAAAGGAATCACACAATATGTTGTCCTTTACATCTGGCTTCTTCATTTAGTATACTGTCTGTAACGGTCATCCATGCTGCGCATGCACTGTTTAATAATATTCCACTGTGTGGGCACACCACATATCGATCATCAGCCCATCCTTCGATGGACATTTGTGTTGTTTACAGTTTTTGCCCACTAGGTATCATGCTGCTATGAGCATTCACATGCAAGTCTTTGCATGGACATAAGTTTTCATTTCTCCTGGACATGTACTTAAGGGTAGAACTGCTGGGTCAGACGGTAACTGTGTTTAACTTTCGAAGGAATTTTGAGGAACCGTCTTCCCAAGTGGATGTACCATGTTACATTCCCACCAGCGATATATGAAGGTTCCAGTTTCTCCACATCCTCACCAACATTTGTCATTGTCAGTCTTTCTGATTAGAGCCATTCTAGCCGGTGGGAAGTGGTATCTCATTGGTTTTGATCTGTACTTCCCTACAACTCACGATGCTGAGCATCTTTTCATGTGCTTATTGGCCATTCATATGCCTCCTTTGGAAAAAAGTCTGTTCCTGATTTTGATAGTTTCTCATCCCCCCATCTCTGTCTTTAGCTAAAAGCTTGTCGATTGTGTTGATCTTTCCAAACTTTTGGTCACACTGATTTTTTTCTATTGTTTTTCTATATTCTATTTCATTGATTTCCTCTCTAAACTTTGTTGTTTCTTTACTACTGCTTGCTTTGAGTTTAGTTAGCTCTTCTTTTGATAGTTTCTTTGAATGGAAGCTTAGTTATTGATTTTTTTCTATGTTCTGCCCCCTTATCAAGGGAAGTAGCTGGTTTTCATAGCTTGCCCTGTCGTGGTAGAACTTCCTCACCTTTGCAATTCAGGCTGGAGATGGGAGCAGCCCCAGCAAGAAGCCACAGATTCCTGCTGCTATTACCCAGTTTTTCTGTAGTTTTTCTTACCTACTGTTCCTCAATTCAGCCAAATTCCAGAACCATGAAATGGTTGTTTCTGACAATTTTGTTCAGCTTTATCATTGCTTTTTGTGTAGGAAATTTGCCAATCTACTCATTTCCACCCTGCCAAAGTCCTGCTTTTAAAGCCCCTCTTCCTTCCTGAAAGGAAACAAAGTTCCAGGCTCACCCTGTCTCCAATCCAGTTCTCTCGCAGGATGGATGCCTTTGGGGGCTTTGGAACACAGCTGGTTTTAAAAAACACTTAAGTTGAAAAATATTGCTCTGAGGTTATTAACTTTAACAACAATAACAACAGAAATGCTCTTGAGTGAATTCCCTCCCTCTCGACTTCTTCAATACCAGTAAGGATGGAGGGAAATTGTGCGGCTTAGAATCTGTGTTTATAACAGCGAATTCAAATGGCACTCTTTATCACCCACTTTGTAAGAAAGGCAGAAAATCTGTTCCTCATCTTGCTGATTTTGCAGATGTTCCTTGCACTAACCAGGAGGTGGGGGCCACTGCGGGACACTGAGTGTCACCCCCAACCTGGGGGCTGGGCTCTTGCACTGAGAAGAGGATTTTCAGGCTACATGCTGACGTAAGGTGGGCAGAGACTATGCAGTTTCTGTAGGTCTAATTCTATTCCTTGAAGGAAACTGGGCCTGACCTCCCTCCCTCTCCCTAGTGACATGACTCGCTAGAAAGAACAAGGGCTGAGACCTGGGTTCTAGGCTCCAGCTTTACCACTTTTGCCCATGAAAGCCTCTCTTTGGGGATTTGTTTCCTTATTAACAAATAAAGTTTTCCTTACAGGGTTGCTTAGATGTGGAAAACATGGATGGTCTTCAAAAATGATTAAAGTGCTATAAAATGCAAGACTTTAAATTATGAATCAGCATGCCCTGCAACAGAATCCCAAGATGCAGAGGCTAAGAAAGAGATGGTCCTCATCACTGCTTCTTTCTCCCGCTTCTTCCCTACCTCAGGACACAAAATAGCTGCAGTCTACCAGGTGACAGGAATGCAGAATGAAGGCAGATACTGAGAGAAGGACACAGCTGTGCTTTAGCCCTTGAGGAATGGTAAGACCAGAATAGACACTGTCTAGCAAGATCCACAGCTGTACTTACTTGCACTGTGGATAAGGGTATCTTGCCAGCTTTGGTGGAGGCTGCAAGGGAAGTCCATAGGATAGGGAAATACTGGGAGAGACGAAGCTCTGCCAAGTGATTTTCCAGGCTTAAACTTTATGTTCCTACTGTGTCATCACAGCCCCTCTGCTGTGCTTGTGAAATTTACCAATGCCCCACAGCAAAGCTACATGTTCACAACTGCAAACTTTTAAGAGCATTTAAGAGCAAGAAAAAGCTCTCTTTTTAATTAAAGAAAAGACTTTAAAAGTTTGTTGCATCAGGGATTAGGATCTGTTTTAATATCTGCAAGATGAGTTATAAACCTTTTAGCTTAGGGTTTTAATATCTAAGGAAAAACAAAGCTATTCATTTCAATATATATCACAGACATATTTTTGTCGTGCCTAAATAAAAGAAGTTCTGGATCCTAGGCTGGATAAATGAGACAGCATCTGAGGTGTAACCTCTGTTAGTTTTATGGGAACTAGTTAAGCAATGGTTGGAAAAGGGAATAAGGGAGCAGGCAGAGCCTGCAACTGCAGGTCTGTCAGGATGGAGGTTCTTTAGTGGGGCAGAATTAGACGCTTGGGTTTCAAAGAAATATCCAGAAACACTGCTCCTGGAGGCACCGGTGTCTTGCTAGCATGGGCGGCAGCCCCTGCCTCCAGAGCGTCAGTCCCTCCAGCCTCACTTTCCGCCCCTTCCTCCCCCGCCACAGCCCACCTCCTATTCACACCACCCTGCAACAGTCGCGGTGAACGAAGACTTGCGGCCTCCTTCCTTCCCAGGCCATTCTTCACGGGGGCCAGCGCCCTGCCCCTGCCGCCTGTCCTTCCGCACTGCGGCTGGGCACAGGCGGGAAGGGACCAAAGGCCAAGGGCAGACCCTCAGCATTACCTATTTGCCTTTCCAGGTCGGCGGCTTCATCGGGCGTGGCTCTCGGGAGGACTCCAGGGTCGCTGAAGCTGGTGCGAAGCAGGGTCCCCATCACGAAGAAGAACAGGATGCCACCGACCACGGGGATGGCGGGGGTGATTTTCACCGCTAGGTACGGGCAGCTGCCAACAGGTTGGGAAGGCAGGAGGAAGGAGGGGAGAAAGAAAGGGAAACACAATGTTAGGAATCAACAGTAAGCAGTCAGTATCTTCTAAGACGCCAAAAGTCTATTTGGAGGAGTGAAATTGACTTCCATTAAAGATTCACCTACACTAAGGATTTAGTTTTGGGGGAGTCTGCAGCTCTCTCCTGTGGACGATTCCACCCTCGCTCCCCAGCCACGACAGCCCAAGCCCTCTGCTCCCCCAGGGAGACGCTGGCAGAAGCATGACAATAATTCTCTCACATAATCAATCTAAGATGTGCAGAGCTTGGGCAAATACACATGTGTGCTTTGTAATCACAGCTCATGAGTCTATGGATTCATAGATGCCACCCTACCCTGGAATTACTTTATAGGAGAAGACATCAATTTAGTCCCATCTTCATCAGAGTCGGCTTTTCCTACTTGGGTCAAACATCTCAGGGACTTTCGGCCAGCACAGAATGCTGAGGACTGTAAATCTACTTTCAGATGGCAAGAAACCATTTTTCAATATTTTAGAGATATTCTATCCAAAAAAGGCTAATGAGCTATAGAAATGAACGTGCAGGCTGGTTTCGGAAGACGATGTTTCAGCTGCTGGAATATAACAATCTCATGCTTTTCCAGAAGGCATTTGAGCTACCGAGTGATGAACGTGGCCCAGTTCTTAACTCTGTGAAAACCTCTTCCCTGTTGTCATTCCGACAAGCTGACTGGCAGCAGTGACCATGATGAGTCAGGGAGAGAAGTTCTAGGGACAGACTGAAGTCTGTGCGAGGCCAGCTTCTGACGACCGGCCTGAGATCCAGGCGTCCAGGCCAGGACAGTGGGGAGCGCCAGGGCCTGGCTGGCTGATGCCACAGGTGGCCTGAGTCAGGAGTGGGAATTAAGTGGACACCTGGACCCAGGTGAGGATGGGGTCTGTGATGACCACGGTAAGTCTATCATCACCACATTAAATAGTGTCATGGGCATCAAGGAACATGATGCAAATCGTGGAGTTATAATATCTAGAGTGGAAAGCGCTGCCTGACTGTCCACCTCATCAGGACAGGCCAGGTGCGATGATGGCTCACACCTGTAATCCCAGCGCTTTGGGAGGTAGAGGCTAGAGGATCACTTGAGGCCAAGAGTTCAAGACCAGCCTGGGAAGCATAGTGAGACCTCATCTCTTCAAAAAAATATGCTCTTCCATATGCTTAATACAAAGCAAAGAGGGGAGCTGGAGAAGAAAGGATTGGAAAACACTGCTCAAGACTAGAGACAGACGGGGCCTTGGTCCTGGGAGCACTGGGGAGCAGCACCCCACTGCTGGGCAGGTCTCTGATGGGAGGGCGAAGGGATGTGGCAAGAGTCCAGGTCTCGAGGGCCACAGGCGTGGTCCCCTTGCTGAGACCAGAGCCAGGAATGCTCACACACAGGCCTTTGCGTGCCTGCCCACTTAGACGCAGCTACCCAGCGGCTGCGGATGCTGAGAATGTGTACCGGGCTATGTGAGAGACCCCTTGCTTTGGGAAACAGACACTGAAGTATTTAGGAATAAAGTGGCATGATGTAGGCAGCTTACTCTCAAATAGCCCAGACAAGAAATTTTGTCTAACTGGAACAAATGGGATAACATATTAACAATAGGTGAATCTGGGTAAAGGGTACATGGATGCTCTTTGCGCTATTCTTATTCTTGTGACTTTTCTGTAAGTTTGAAATTATTTCCAAATAAAAAAATTAAAGGAAAAAAAGAAATAAACACAGTCCATACTGAAGATATAAAATTAACTCTGGTACTAAATAACAGATTTTAATTGAAATATATTAGCCATATATTATATATATTATGATTATATATTACATGGCTTATATTAATATATGGCTACTATACATGGCACATATATATATATAAATATACATAAAACACAAAATAGGAAAAAGATTGATGGTATAGAAGAGAATTTTCCAGAAAAATTAAAATTTACAATTCAGCATAATTTGAATAATGGCAGAGAGAAAAACAGGCCCACATTTTTCGTCTTTCTCACAGTGAATGTATTTGAGTGAGGAAAGGCTGGTGCAGTTGTGAAGCGGCAAGGGCACAGGCTGGATGATGGGGACCAAAGCGGACCTGTCACTAGGGCGTGTCCCACCTCAGGGGCCTAGAGCTGTGATTTACGTAGCTCCATTTAGCTTCTCCAAGGAGGGACACTCCGGAAGTGTCAGAATCCTCTTGTGAAGGCGACTTAGTGGGTCTTCGGTGTTGGTGCGTTTGTTTTTCCTGTTTTGGCTTTGCAAGGTAACCAGGCCGACCTCAAAGTCGCCTCCTTAGAGCAAGCTGTAGTGAATGAGCTCGCCTGGCCCTGAACTGTTTCTCCTGTCCCAGGTGCGCGACTCCTGGCTGGGATCTCTCAAGGCCACCCCACCTCTGCACGCTGCTGCCTCCGGAGGTCTCTCATCGCCTCATCTACCCCAAGGAGGATGCCCCTCCCCCTGCTGACATCTGATGCTCAGAAACTAGAGGTCAGTGTCTTTAACTGAGGTTTCCTGTGCCCTGGCACATTCTCCCCGCAGAGACAGTGCGCTGCCATTTCAGTCATTTGCACTCAGCGCACCTTAACATACTCAGAGGCGACCCAGGGAAGGAGGAGGAGGGAAGCACGGCTGAGGCGTGGATGCCTGCTGCCCTCGGGTCTCTAACTGTGCAGCTGGTTGACAGACACAGGGATCGGGTGCGAATGTGAACGCAACAGTGTCTGTCTCCCCGTTAAACCTGCGCCTGCCCCTGCACGGAAACTCAGGCGGGCTGTGGCTTTTCTGACCTTAATATGAGATAGGTAACAGCAAGTCCTTCAGTCACTTTACATAGCAAACAGTCTCATTTAAGTAAATAAAAGTATAACAATCTTAGTTAATAATGGAAACTATCAACCTGATTTTAAGTTAACTCCCCCCCCCCCCCCCCCCCCCCCCCCCCCGCCAGCTGCAGTTTCTGCCCTTGGCGGGAGACGGAGCAGGGGAGCAGCGTGGGGCAGGACAGCCCCCACTGCGATAGCTCTGCACAAGGTGACCACGCCCTGCTCCGCATCTGCCAGGGGTTTAAAGCAGACCCTGCTGAGTCGTAAGCCCCGGGGGGCCTGAGTGCACTGTCCTTCTGCTCCTGTCTTCCCCCTTCCTCGCAGGAAGCAGGGGACAGCAGCCTTCCTCCCACCTAGCACCCCTGCCACCTGCCCTCCCCTCAGGAACCCCTCTCTGTCTCCTCCCACCTAGGAACAGCCAAAACAGCGACCTCCTCCCTCTGCCTGCCACGGTGGTCCCTCTCCCTCCGTCTGTCCCACCTGCCTGATTCCAGCTCTTTCCCGTCACAGGTGTCCCTGCTCAGAAGCCCTCAGTGACTCCCCTGCTCCTGCCAAAGACACTCAAGTTCCCTCCCTGGCATCCCAGTCCCATCCAGTCCCCTCCTGGTGCCTCCACACTGCCCCTTTCCACACCTTCCCGCGGCCACACCTGACCGCTGGGCGTCTCCACCGGCCACGGGCAGGCCCTGCCATCCAGCCAGAGTGTCTGGCACGCCCTTCTTCCCATCTCGGCGTGTCAAAGCACCCAGCTTCCCAATCCCAGCTTGGTATCGCTTCCCGTAAAGACTTTGTAAAAGGTGTTTCTTGGCTCAGCCCTAACAGGCAGTAACTGCTTCTTTCTCCGAGCCCCCAGAACATGTTCGTTTCTCCTGTCCTGCGGTACCTGCGGCTATTTGCAGGCACGCCCGTGAGCCTCAGTGGACTGAGAAATCCTGCGGGGCGGGACTGGGCCCTCTTCCTCTTTGTGCCCTTCCCAGCACTGAGCACAGCGCCCACATGGCAGAAAGTGCTACTACCACGGTTGATAAATACTTTCTGAGTAACTGAAGGAATGGAATTCACTCAGCACATTTTACTGTTACAGAAAAGAGGAAGAAAGTCAAATCAGCCCTTAGACCTTGATATCAACGGCGTACCTTGTGTCTAGATTCTAGAACTTCTCTGCTCTTCTAAGCTTGCTGGGTCCAGTAACAGATGCTAAGGATCTGCCCTGGCCTCGAGGCTTCCTCGGCTGACAGAAGAGTCCTTAGCTCCCCGAGCTGAGGTGCATTATGTTCACGTTCTGTGAGCACTAACTAGAATCTCTAAGACCCTCAACCTTTTTGAGGTTGTCCCCAACCTTTTTGGCACCAGGGACAGTTTTTATGGAAGACGATTTTTCAAGGACTGGAGAGTGGGAGATGATTTTGAGATGATTTGAGCACATTACATTTATTGTGCACTTTATTTCTATTATCGTTACATTGTAATATATGATGAAATAACTGTACAACTCCCCATAGGTTGAGGACCCCTGCTCTATGCTCTAAAGTTCTAGCAGTATGAAGCACATCACGTTGTTGCAACTTTGTACAATCCTAGCTGCTATGTGACAGTCCCCTGTTCTACCAGCCTCTGTGTGACAAAGGATAGCGCTGAGTTTCCCTTCAAAATCCACAACAACCCCCTTTATAAAAGCAGAATTCATGCCTCTAAACAAACAATGAGATCAGTACTGCAGAGACACCTTCAAACTGCTGCCCAGGAAAAGCAGAGAGTATCTGCAATCCTTCTGGAAGGACAGGCAAGAGCAGACCCTGCCCGCAGCCGTGAGCGTCGACCTCCGGAAGGTGGTAAGACCAATGGGACACCTCGGTCACCCCACAGCCCAGCATGGCTGCATAGCTAAATTAGCGTTGTGTGCTGCGCAGCAAATTCTCAGCCTGAGCTCGGATTACTTGAAAATGGCTCCTTCACGTCTCCGAGCCACTGTGGATGGGACCTCCAATTCGAGTGCCATCTGTGATGAGGAAGACTCCAATCCCTGAGGGCCTGGATTTGATACGAGATGATGATGCAGCTGCCAAAGATATAAACACCAAATGGAGTCCTATTTCTGTCTCAAGGATTGTGACCTACATACAACCCGGGGCAGCGCGGAGAACAGGCCACAGGCATCTTAGTCTTCATGAAGCTCAATTGGAAAGTGACAGGGGAAAAAATAAGAACCTGAAAGCGTACATCTTCATAACATAAGAGAAATGAGCTGATTTAGTGCCAGATGCTACGGCGATGAGAAGCCTTTCCGAAGCTCCCCCCGGTCACACACGTCCACGTGAGCTGTTTGGCTCTGGAGAGGATGATTAAACACCTATGCGCGGACTGTTGGCTCACTGTACATTCGAGATACAGGAATTCATTCCAGGGAATGATTAGAAAATGTAGCATTGCCAAAAAGATTACAAGGAATGTTTTTGAGTTCTATTAGCAATCTTCTCAAATCTTTGGTAAAAATAGCTTTTTGTGTTTTGATGTTTACATATAAAAAGAAGTGGTACTGTTTCCTGGGCGCTATATTATCTGAGACCATGTGATCAGTGCACTTACAGGTCATAAAATATATACACATACACACATAAATATCAATAGATACAAAATCATTTTATCATCAAACAGACACTGACATCCCCAAATCAATGCTGCCATTAATTTCATATTTAGAGACTGGCTTACAGGTTAGAATTTGACAGAAAGCCAAAACCCTGAGACTACATTAAGTTCTCAAACATTCCGGATAAGAAACCTGGATTTCATTACTGGGGAGATTGACTTTACTTAAAACAAAACAAAATAATATCAACAAGATGTGGTAGAGATATTAAAACCAGTGGCCTTGGGAACAAATAGAGAATCTTTTCCCACATCAAAAGAAGTCAAGTCACCTTTTAATTTTCTATCTGTGAATAGGTACACATACAAAACAGTTTCTGTTAATAGCAGCTCATGACACCTAACTACAACAAATGACCTACATTTGATATTTTTGTTCTATCCTGTACATATGAAAGCATAAGCATGAAGGTAACTGGTTTTTAGACATAAAAAATGAGGTACGCGTTTATTATACAGGAAGAGGAAGTGGCCTTGCTTCTTTGCTGCTGTTCTCTGACTCAGGCAGTTTCTACGTTTCAGAAATCACAAAGTAACCTATTATTTCAAATTTCAGATTCTTGATGGCAATGCATTTCAATAATAAATAGTTAAGGCAAATGAACAAGAAATAACATCATCTGAGGCAATGATTCACATGTCTGAAATAATAACAGAGTAGTACTGTGAGGAATAGAGCTTGTAAGGGTTATAATAAAAAAATGATCTTTTTTCCTTTTCAGATGAGTCACTATAAAACAAATGCATTTTTCACTTATAGGCGAGGACACAAGCACCATTCATTTTGCGATTTGTCCCTTTAATCACATACTTTGAAATAAATCTACCGCTACAAGGCTAAGATAAGCACATTACTTGGAGATAAACAGAGAAAAAAAGTGGATTCAGAAGTAATATCCACTCACAATTCTAGAACAGGAAAAAAACAGATGATTTTGTAAAACTCCCAAGACTGACACTCCCCTCCAAGACACGGCAGCCCCCCCGTGTTTGGAGAGCCCTTTTCTTACTGATTATGTTCACTGTCACAGACGCGCTAGCCGGGAGTCTAACCAGACCTGTGCCGAAGGAGGGAATTTAAATAAATGAACCCAGGGACTTAAGGGGGAAGATATGACAGAAGAAAGCTGGAAGAGAAAGCTCAAACCCAGAGAGCAGGGTGGTGACAGTGGGACTCCACGAGCCATTCGTGGACGGTACAGGCAGCGCTCACTCATCAACGCTCGACAGCTTCCTTTTTATGCCAGGCTCTGCCCAGCTTCCTCATGTGAGAACTGTCACTTTCAGGCTTACTAAGAAAAAGAGGAAGGTGAAGGTCACCCTACTAAGGCGAGGAATGTTGCTAAGGAGTCTGGCTTCTCCCTGCAGACCTCCCCAGCTAGATGCGGATTAAACAGGGACGTCTCCCAACACAGCACAGTCTTGCCTTGAGCCTGCAGAGCCCCTGAGTGGGCAGAGGGGACCCCAGGCCTCGTGCAACCTGGGGAGCAGTGAGCTGGGGGGGAGGGGAGGTACGGATGGGAGGTGCTCTCTCCCACACCTTCCAAGTATGCGGGACAGAATCAGTGGCATTATTCTTAACTCAAGCCCTCCCGGACTACCCAGATAGATCTACTTATAGACACAGAACCCAGGAATCTGTAGCTTAAAAATACAGGTTTCAAATCATAGCGTGTAAACAGTCCAATTTACTCATCTACTATTGAGAATATGCAAGGGCTTGTTAGTGAAAATTGTGGTATGTCAACACTTTTGCCAAGTGATTCTGAATTACATTTAAAATTGGAGGAAGCCAGAGGCTTCTTGGTAGAATGGGAGTCACAGGAAGGAAAGCCAACAATTTCCCTGCCCCCAAACTGGCTCTTTAACGACCTAACATGCCTATGTAGGCAGGGCAACCATGCATCCCAGATTTCCCCGTCCCGACTCAAACACTTGTTTTATCATTTTCAGATCATGTGTGGCCGCTGAACCCACTGGCTGCAGTAGCTCCATCATCTTGCCTTCAGTGCATCCTGGAACCAGAAGGATTGGCAGAGCACACCAGGTCCCTCCGGAAAGTTCTCCAGCTCGGGGCACCCGGCAGTGTGTGCTGGGGAAGACCTTCACGTACAGAGCGGCCCGAGCAGAGATTCTGGATCTGCTCTGGCCCTAAACAGAACTCTAAGTTCTGGATGCTTCTGACCCTGTCTAACATTGGACAGGGCGTCCACCCCACTTCCGTTTTGGCAACTCTGTGCGGGAAGGTCTTAGCAGGACTTTAGCTCTACTCACAGTTCTGTCTTTCATCCAATCTAAGGACCCAAATTGTAAGATGTATCAGTAAGGGGAAATGTGCCAAATAAGATAATATTCTCTAATCACATGGAATCTTTACTTTACACTTATTAAAAGAGCTATTTTAGACTTATATAGACATCAATTTGAAAATCATCTATCACTACTGTGCATACATTAAAAAATGAGCAACATAAGTTGGTGAAAGTATTCCTAAAATGTCGCCACACGCAGAGCCTGACTTTTCTGCATCCCTTCCCGAGGCGGAGGTGTCAGTGTCGGAGATCTACCACTCAGGACCCCCTGCAGCTGTCCACGGCCACAGCTCCGGCTCTCCGGGCTCCCCCGCTGCCATGTAGCCTATTCCCGACACCCCAGCGCCCAGCGGATCGCGCCCTCTGCTCAGAACTAAAGCCAGGTGCTCTGGAAGGCCGCAAAGCCATCTGCTCCTCTTGCTTCTTTGATGTCATCTCCACGCCACCCTCTTGCCCCTCTGCTTTGTCCCTGTGACCCCAGCAGCTCTTGGAACTCACCAGGTCCTCCTCTCCCCAGGGCTCTTACCTGTGCCGTCCCTCCTGCCCAGAACCCCTTCCCGGGGGGAGCCATAAAGCTGCTCCCAGCCTTTGCTCAAATGTCGCCCTCTCAGGAGCGCCTCCCCTGACCATGCTACATAAAATTATAAAATTGCTGCCCTCCAAGGACATGCCAACCCCCTACCCCGCACTCCCAGCCCCCTTCAGGGCTCTATTCCTCCTCCAAGTAGGGCTTAGCCCAGCTTGGCACACTATATGCACGTACTGCTTGTGTCTGACCCCCATTAGAAAGAAGCTCAATTCGATGAGGAATTTTATCTGCTTGGTTCACAGATGTAACTTCTGGTGTCTAGAATTCAGTCTAGCACATAGCTGGCCTTCAATAACTATTGGTTCAATGAAATGAATAGATATCTCAAAAACACAGGATACAAAGTAGAGTTGAGATGATCCAATCTGTGTTTCAAACACACATTTATATTTATAACTGGAAGAATGTGCCCTAAAATATTACCTCGTTATCCCCAATTAAAGGTATGAGGGTGATTTCGTGCATATGTGCTTTTTGGTGGTTTCCAAATTTTCTTAAATAAAGCACAGCTTATTTTTGCAGTGCAAAAATATATTATTAAAAATAAATGCAAAAATACTTGTTGAACTGAAATAAAAGGGAGTCGCCAAAACATTAAAATCTGCTGATGCTTTAAAAACTCAACTATCAATAAAGAAGATGCTTATTATGTAAAGAATATGCTTAATGCGTTTTCTCTCTTGGATCAAAAGCTCAGGAGGGGCTGAAGTCCTGGATTTTTGCAGGTTGCCTTACAGTATACACTGGTTAGGCTGTTCCAAGGTAGAGAGGATCAGATATTTGGGAATGCAAACCTGAGTCATCTCCCATCTCAACTCCAGCCTGTACATAATTTCTTACAGGAGTGTGACTAGACAAAGTTCTGCTGCCATGCTTGTGGATTTCCACCTTAAACTGGACATTTAGATATTAAAGACAGAAACGTCTACACCCCGGTGTTCCTATATCACAGGAAGAAGCGGAAAGGAGGAGGAGAAGAAACAGTAGCAGCAGCAAAAAAGTGAAAAGGGCAGCTGAGCCGCTGAGGAGGAGGCACAAAGGGCAGCTCGGGGCCCGCACATCGGGCCAGCAAACCCTCTGCAGGTCTGGGATCACAGAGTCACGGCAGGTCCCCTTTTTCTTTCTTGGGGTTCAGGTGGGCCCAGGGATGGCAGGATGGGCCTTCAGGAATGAGAAAGGATCAATGGCTAACATATTAAATATCTCGAACACTGGCAATATTCATGGAGTTCAACCCAAATGTGGGTGGGCGATGAATTGTTCAACAGAGACATTTTCAACTAAATACAAATGAGTTTAACAATTATATATTCATGAAAAGATTCATGAAGGAAAATGCCCCTGCTGGTTTCAGACTGCACACTGAACATCAATGGGCCTCCCTGTGCTGTGCCAAGGCACTGGGGCACCGCTGGCTTCCTGCCGGGATGTGGCCAGGGCCGTGCGGTGCTGCTGGTGGCACCAAGCTGCTGTGCCCTGCCTGCTTTTCCTGCCCCAGCCAGCTGCCTCTCCCCGAGCTTCTGCTGTCAGCAGCCCTGTGCTAGGGCTTCAATCTGCTTACCCAGGTTTGGGGAAGCAGCGAACACAGCGTTACATGTGACTACGACCTCTGCCAGGGCCTCTGGGACTGTCACACCGTGCAAAGTACTGTTCCTATCAACATCCAGAAGTTACTGCCACAGAAAATTGGTCTTGGGTGTGGTGCAGAAGCAGTAATGCAGAACCATTGGGGCAAAGGCGTATGTGAGTTTTGGAAGATTTCTCCAGAGACAGAGAGCAATTGCTGCGAGTACTGTGGACGTAAGATATGACCAAGTATCATTCACTCCTTCATTCATCCACATGCATTTACTGAGCACATGCTACCTGCCAACACACCAGACCAAATGTTGGGGAAAGCAAGAAGAGCAAGACGAGGTCCTTGCTTTCTGGCAGCTCACACTCTGGTAGGAGGGATGGCCCCAATTCGGCTGACTACAAACAAAATAGCCAGTTTGGAGACACCAGCTCGGTGGGCTGGGGTGGAGTTGTGAAGGCTTCCTAGGCCTCCCACGCTTGGCTGGCCAAGTGATCGGTGGAAGCACAGCACAGCCGTCCCCAGACTGGGTTCCCTAGGACGGCAAGTCCAGGGGGCGGGGGGGGTTTGTAGGCTGTTTGGTCACTGTAGTGTCCCCAGCGCCTAAGACACTGCTACACAGTAGGCGCTCAACAAATAGTTGCTGAATTGAATTTGGCAGAATCATCAGAGCAGACCGAAGACATCTGGGTCCACGTTGTACGTGGAGACCCGCCGTTGTGACACTGTGGAAACAATGAAGGAAGCTGCATGGACCTGAGCACGCTGACCTCGTTTTAGCGTGTTCCCACTGCTGTGGACAGCTCACTCCTGCTCTGCCCAAGCTGTCCCCACCCACACCCACGATTACCACCCCCATCCCTGGGGGCAGAAGAAGGGCCACATTGTTCCTTTTGCAAAGGAAGAAGAATTACTAAGTGAATTTTCCTTTATAATATTTCCCCGAGATTGAAGAGGAATTGAAGATTTGTTTTTAACATACCCATCATCATAAACCTCTTAGAAGCTGATAATACAGGACAGATACAGGTTAGAAATACCTAATCATTTAGACAGAGATGCATGTTCAAACTCACCAAACAATGTGGTTTTCTTTTTTTTTTTTTTTGAGACAGAGTCTCACTTTATTGCCCAGGCTAGAGTGAGTGCCGTGGCGTCAGCCTAGCTCACAGCAACCTCAAACTCCTGGGCTCAAGCAATCCTCCTGCCTCAGCCTCCCAAGTAGCTGGGACTACAGGCATGCGCCACCATGCCCGGCTAATTTTTTCTATATATATTAGTTGGCCAATTAATTTCTTTCTATTTATAGTAGAGATGGGGTCTCGCTCTTGCTCAGGCTGGTCTCGAACTCCTGAGCTCAAACGATCCGCCCACCTCGGCCTCCCAGAGAGCTAGGATTACAGGCGTGAGCCACCGCGCCCGGCCACAATGTGGTTTTCAATAGTAGAGATACCACAATTTGAAAAATAGCACAGAATATTTCTGTGAAATGGAAATATGGTGCTTTTGATTAGAGAAGAAAAAGCCTACGTGAGTATTTAAGGGAAAAATGTTCTATGTCCCAGAAGGAGAGAAATAAAGCAAAATAAGGCAAACAGATTAAAGCCCGGAGCCCTCTGACACCAAGTTGGAGGCTATGAGGTGAAGACAGCTTCCGCAGTGCATGTTTAGTTGAGAAGTGAAAAAATAAAATTCACTGTAAGTCTTTGGGTGCTGGGTTGCTGTTGGGGGACGCCGTTCATGTCCCCTCTCTAAAGGGGCAGCACTTAGCATTCATTAACGATGATTCCTTTTTCTCCCCCAAACACTGCCCATGATGTCGCCGGTTACGCTTGGTAAAGTGCATTAAAACACGGCGAAAGCATTTCTCCTCTTGATGTTGGGGAGAACTCCTACTGTGTAATTATCCAGCCCAATGAGAAGACAAGGTCAGAACAAACAGCTCCAGAGGGAAGGTCCATCCCTGCTAGACACACAGATGTGGTGACACACGGTTTTCCAAAATACAGGCAGCCAAGACAGTGAGAATGCAGGGAGTGGAAGAAAATTTATATTTCTTGATTGAGTACCCCCATATTTCAAGCAGATTCACCTATATTTCATGGAATATCTACAAAAAGTCTATGGTACTGGCATTATTGAGACCATTTTGCAAATGAGGAAACTGGGTCCTAAAAGGCTCACTAACTTGGCTGAGGCCAGTTAAGCTAGTAAATTGCA
Source organism: Mirza zaza (assembly GCA_008750895.1). Lineage (NCBI taxonomy): Eukaryota > Metazoa > Chordata > Mammalia > Primates > Cheirogaleidae > Mirza > Mirza zaza. Next base: position 85,307 of record VSMD01058078.1, on the reverse strand, counting down.
GAATCAGAATTCAAATCAGATGTGGCCGTCTTCAAAGACAGGGTCTCAATTACACCACGATGAGGTCCACACTTCCGATTCGCAACCTATACACTTTCTTAGTAGAATGCAATAGCAGCTGTACCTGTTTTCACCTTTTTCTAAGGATCTCAATTATCCTCATTAAGTGTAATTAAGAATGCAGCAAAAACCTGAAACTTAATTTAGCTTGAAGGTGGCTTGTCCCGTGGGGGGAGAAGGCAAGCTCAGGAGTTGTGGGTGATAGTGTCTGTCAATGATGGATTGCCAGCAGAGGAGTAGCAACACCTTAGCGGCTGAAGGTCAAGTACATTTCTCTTGGGCTCTGCTTCCCAATTCCACTTGATGAATAACAAGCTCCATGATTTCTACATAACATAGTGCTTGGATTCCCAGAGTCCCTGTCAACCACGCTTGACACTAAATGGTAAAGACTGCTCCTGAAACTTCAAAAGACATCTATGCCAAATGAAAACAGTACCGGTTAGTTTTGCTTATATATTGACGGATTCTGACCGTCACAATGCTAAAGCACAAAATTTCATTTGCAAAAAAAGGAGAAGCTTCCTAAAATTCCCAGGTTGTACCCAGGGGTAACTTGCTCCCTGTGAGAAGAGGGCAGGGGTGAAGAAAGTCCAAAGGCCTCCACTTCTGTGAACCTGGCGTGGAACTGAATATATTCCTCCAACTCCTACCGAGTAGGAATGACAACCTCAGAAGAACACAAGTGGCAGGTGCTGCGTAAAACTCAGAAATCCGGGTATTTTTACTGGATACTAGTAAGTGCCATGAAATATAATGATTTTTTTAATGAAACTCTTTGAACTCATTGGAAAAAAGCTGAAAACTACCACGTGTTGTTGTGGAATTAATGCATCACCACTCCCACCCCTGTCTTCTTCCTATTGCACTTTTCCAAGTATATTCACTTGTTGCTAAACTTTCATATCATCTCTTGAGTTTTCTTTTAAGCCACACATGTCCAAGATAACATCTTTTCAGTTCATTCTGAAATAGAACAGAAAGCTTCCTGAGGACTTCCCAGTGGCAAGCATGACTATTAGGTAACTATTTAAAAGAGAGGTCAAAAGGCAAAATAATGACTGTTAGTGCTAGGGAAAATGGTAGAAACCACCTTAAGGGATACCACAGAGAGACATCTGGGAAAAGCATATTTATCAGAGATCACCGGGAGGGATTCGGGCAATGGAAATCATGCCTGGCTGTCCCCATGGAATGTTTGGACGACGTTACTGCCGTGAAAGGTACAATCAATTAAGTGACTGCCACGTTCCTTGAATTTTGCCAAGCAGATGGCAAAGATGGAGAATCAAACGGGAAATTGTAGAGTGATGCAATGGAGAGAAAAGACCAGAAGGCATCTCCTACAACTAAGTCCCTGTTCCTCTTGGGCTTGTGCCACACATTGTCTAGTGATCCAGCCAGTAGAATGAGTGGAGTCTAAAAGAACCATCAGATTCTGAGAATGGTCTTGTACGTTTCCAGGGACAACATCCAGAGAGGCTGTCACATGGCTGCCAAAAAACATTGCTTCATGTTTCAAGCACTTGTGCAATCTGAGGTCAAAAAGCAGAGATCCACCAAGCAGGGCCAAGGAAAAAAATGGCTTGAAATGCTCTAGTTGAGCCTCCATGCTCAGTGCCAAATCTTGTGACTACGGTGCTTGATCTGGACAGTTCTGGATGACTTTTTCAACCAGAAATTTCCATCAGTTTGGGTTTTGACTCCTACTCTCCCCGTGGCGAAAAGTGTGCCTGCTGCTTTGTGGCACAAGAGGAGAGGACTTTAACGTTGTTTAAGCGTTAACAGCGAGTCTTGCAAAAACGCTGTTTTGAAGAGAGGGGTTCTTGCATGGGACATCTGGGTGGGAACATAGGAAAATGGGTAAACTGAGCCAAGGAATATCAAGTGTTCCTGTTCTCCCAGTGAGCTGAGAATGTGCCTCTCCTTCAGAGCCAGGAGGCCTCATAGTGGATGGGAGGAGCCTGAGTCTCGTAGGAGCTGGGGGACTGATGTGCCGCACCCTTTCCTCGGCTGATGGCACTGGCTGCTGGGAGGCTCGGCGCCAGCGGGCCCACAGCCCACAGCCACAGGGGAAGGGGCTGAGCCTCACTTTAGGCCACAGTCTTAACCTGGAGGTTCTGGGCTTCACACTCTGTGCGGAGATGATCCACAGACCCTCAAAGGAGTTTCTCAACCCCAAAGTATTATGCACTACTACTCTCAGCAAGGGACGTATGGACCCAGCTGCCCACACAGAAGCACACTCCAGGCTGGCTGCTAAAACACTGTCCCGAGTCCCTCAGCATTCCACAGCCCCTCTGCCCTAATTCCTGAGACCACCCTCTGTCATCAGCAAATAAAGGTTTACATCTGGCCCACTGGGAGGTCTCCAGGCCCCTCTCTGAAGTTGCTGAGTAATATGGCTGTCCCCTCTGCCCTCAGCCTTCCAGGCATGCCTGGTGGACACGTGTCGGTCCATTCAAAGAAGATGAGTCCGCACGGTCGCTGAGTGGGGGGAGGGCAGGGGCCACCTGAGACTAGCACCAACACAGGGGCAGGGGAAGCCCTTGCTCATCCATGAGCCTGAGGGTGGGCAAGACTCCTAAACGCTGAAGAAACTCTTGTGCCGAAGAGAAAAATAGCCCAAGGCCAACGGGAGAGTGAGATGAAGGTTCTACAAGAGACTGAGAAGGGATCTTCTTATCCCCAGCTTTGTCCGGGGTCTAAAGAACTTCACCTTAGCAAGGCTGAGTAGAGTGACGTTTAAGACAAGAACTTGACTCAGTTCCATGTCAGAATCTAGGGGCCATCACGAAAAGGTCCCTGGTCTTGTAGGAAGGCTCTGGGTACAGGAGTCTGACTGGCTTCACAACCTAACCCTGGCACTTACTCTGTGAGCTTGAGGGGTTACTTGTTCTCTCCGAGTCTGAGTTTCATCGTGTGTTGAATGGGAAGAATGTAAATTGTAGGTAATGATAGCCCCACTGCAGTACTGGGTTGAGAACTGATGACTTAGCACCTGGAAGACGCTTGGCAGAGCCTCCAGGTATACATCAGATACTCTACACATATGACTTCCTTCCTCCTAGGAGAGCATGTCTCATGCTCCTGTGGACTTCTGGTAATTCTCCACACTTCCCCGTTGTTCCTTGTTTTGGTTCAACCCAGCTGGTGTCCTTGCAGTTTTAAGTAAAAGCTTATGAGAGTTCTGTGTTTGTTTCAGAGGCCAGTGGGGGTAGGAAGAAATTTGGCTGCAGAGCTCAGAGAATAGCTCAGGCAGAACAGTGACTTCGAGACTGGAAGAGACGGCGGGTGAAAGACAGAAGTCTGGTGGGGAAAGGGGAAGCAGCCTGAAACCAGAAACTGGCCCTGTGGGTTTGACTGGCAGGAAACCCCATTCCCTCGAGGCCACCCAGCAGCCGTGGGACCAAAGGGAACAATATTTTCAGGCCTCCTGGTGCCCAGAATCCTCCTAAGTGCAGCGTTGTAAAGGAAGCTGCTGCGTGGCAGGTGGCCCACTGCGTGGTCCCAGTGGTCCCTCCTGGTATTACACTCACCTGGAGGGCCTGCTGACTTGCTTCTAGAAAATGGCAAATGTGATGGAGGGTCACTTCCAAGATTAGGTTGCAAAAATGTTTGCAACTTCCATATTGTTCCCTTTCTCTGGCTCTCTCTTTGGTCCTCTCTGAGGGATGCCAGCTGTCACACTGTGAACTGCTCCAGGAGAGGCTCATGGAGGGTGGTCTCTGGCGACAGCCAGGTGAGTGAGCTGGGAAGCAGATCCTCCCTGAGTCCTACCTTGTGATGACAGCAGGCCCAGCTGTATCTTGATGGCAGCCCCGTGGGAAACCCCGTGGCAGAGGACACAGCTCAGCTGTACCCCAGAGACTCAGAGAGAATAGATGTTGGCTGTTTTAAGCCATTAAGTTCTGGGGTAGTTTGTTACACAGCACTAGCTCACCAACACACATGACTCTATCAGGCACAAGCTCAACAGGAATTACTTATGTCAAATGAAATGGAATACTCTTCTTCCCATCGTGAATAGAACAGAATCCCAGGGAAGGGAAGAAATCTTGAACATCTTTTCTACCTGCAATTTCCTCTGGCTGGCCAAGTGGTACACAGGAATCCTTCTGGACATAAGGGAATCTTATAAATTATTAGTTTGCACTCTGTCACTGATTAACTGAAGCTTCAGTGACCTCTCCATTATCTAAAAGACTATGTTCAAGGCAATGGTGTAAGAATTTTACAGAAACAATGACCAAGAAAATCTGACTTCTTGATAGGCAAACAAAGATCTAAGGCACTAATATAAAAAGAGAAAACATGTTTACGTACAACCATAGGAAACAGAGAGACTCATACTTAAATCGGGGAGCTGGACAACTGCTACCTATTAAAAAATAGCAAATAAATAGTGAATAAAGCACAAACAAACCATTCTGGCATTTCCTAAAGATCCTCTAAAATCTCCTCCTACGACATCTCTGTAATTCTGCGCTAGATACCACCAGGCTTCTAATTTTTCTCCGTTTTTATTTCCTGAGAAAATATTTCCATCTTTTATACCAAATAGTAAGAAAGAAACACTGACCAGCAAGTTTTAATGAGTTTACACAATATTCTTTCTGCAACCGGGCAATGCCAACTTTATGCCCCTGTGGTTTGATGTCCTTGTGAGTGGCATAAAAGAAAGAGGGAAGTCGGAAGTCTTTGTGGCGGAGTTTGCACAGCAGCAGACGAGACACGTTGGAGACGATCACTCCTCCCAGCTCCCATGAGAACCCCCACGAGGATACACAGAAAGGACACAAAAGTCAATAGAAACGAAGGCTGAAGATAAGGGCGCTTCCGTCAATATACTAGTGATGGAGATGAACTGAGAAAGACATTTTTGGATCACACATCACATATTCCATATATTATAAAACAGAGCAAAGCAGACAGCCCACTGAAGGCCAGGAAAGGACCTTAACACAGAAGGAAAAATTTAAATGGCCATCAACCTCACCAGTAATCAAAGAAAGGCAAATTAAGAATACTATTTTGTAGATTCTCATTGCCAAATGCCCATAAGGCTACAGAGAGAGAGAGATCCCTTCTTTTACCTGGTGGAGAATTGAGATCAATGCAGCCTCCCTAGAAAGTTGTCTGGAGATAAGTGCCCAGAGCTGGACAAAGTTTAAGCAAAAGGAAAAGAGGGAGGGAGGGAGGGAGGGAGGGAGGGAGGGAGGGAGGGAGGGAAGGAAGGAAGGAAGGAAGGAAGGAAGGAAGGAAAGGGGAAAGGGAGGGAGGGGAAGAAAAAAGAAATGGGATGGAAGAGAAGAAAAGAAAAAAAGAAAATTTTTGCAGTGAGTAGGCTTTTAAAATCATAAAAAATTACTTCTTATACCATAAAAACTTATAAAAAATGAGTTCGATAGCTTTTTGAGACCAGAAAACACCTAATTTCCTTGAAATGCATGCCACCAAAAATTAGACCACTGTATTTTTTTCTCAGCCTATATTTCCTATGTTAGTTATTTTTCTAAGATCATAAAAGTGGGAAATAGGGGGAAAAAACAACAGAGACCATAAACAAGATCACATTCTTCCCATAGTTCATCAAAAAGCTGGTGTGAAAACCAGTGACACACTGTCACATCCATTACCGTTTGTGAACCCAGATTTACTAGTGTCTCATCAAGATTTACATTTAATTTGAGATTATGTATCAAGTCTAAACTCTAATTATCTGATGGTAGAATTTCTCATTTTTAGTTGTGAAAGCCATTTTTATCTAAGTTTGGCTTCTGACATAATATTTGTACTTAAAAAGCAGGAACTAACATACCGAATTAAATAGGTCCAGAGACCTCACACACAAAGACTGCATTTAATATCCGCAGCAATCCTGTGAGTAGGTATTGTAAAGTTGATTAAATAAAGTCATTAAGTAACTTGTCAAGGGCCATCTCAGAAGTATGTAGGAAGGGCAAATCCACGACCACCTCATACTAACGTGGAGTATCTGTGCAATCCAGCTTTGCCACTCTTTCCAAGTGCAATTTGTTATACACTTAGCAATTTTTAGATAATTTGTATAATGCAACCATCTCAAATGTTTCCGCTTCATTTTGTGGCCTTAGGGTTTCTAGAGCAAGTATTCTTAAACTACTGCTTGGGGGGCCTGGTCCAGTCCATCCAGAAACCACAGCTGCTCCTTGGCTCCCAGTGGGAGAGATGTGGCCCACCCAGAGACTTCGCAAGTGGCCCCCTGCCCTCGTCACTCCTGAGTCCCGCCTTCCCAAGAAACCAAGTGGCTGCTCCGCACACCAGAGAAGCTGCTATGGTCTTAATGTCTGTGTGCCCCCCAAATTCATCCTAGTCACCAATGTGCTGATATTAGGAAGTGGGGCTTTGGGGAGGCGATTAGGTCAAGGAAGAGATCCAGGCCCTTAGAAAAGAGGCCCCACAGAGCTGCACGGCCCCTTCCACCAACTGAGGACACAGCTGGAAGGTGCCGTCTCTGAAGCAGACAGTCGGACCTCACCAGACCCCAAATCTGCTGGCTCTTTGACCTTAGACTTCCCAGAACTAGAGAAATAAATTTCTGTTGTTCACATGCTACCCATGTCTGGTATTTTGTTAAACAGCCTGAATGGACTAAGACGGACGCCTCTGCTCTGTGGCTAAGGTTCAGTGCAGAAACCACGCGGGACTCTCACTCATGATTGCTTCTGGAATGTCTTGGGCCCAGCCTGTGTGGCAGGCCCTGTGATGGATGACCCTCACTGCACACTGCGCTGTAGCACCTGACTCCAAACCAAAACACAAACAGTAAGATCTGACTCACGGTGTGAACTCCTAACTCTGCCTCCTGGGGTCCTCATTCTTCATCTGTAAGTGATGAAGCTGGACCAACTGTCCCCCTTGGGCCCTTAGGGCTGAAACTATACGGCTTTAAATATACATCTGCATGTGCACCTGACCTGCCCTCCTTCCTCAACACAGGTACACAACAGTTAACACCAAGTGCAGGCATATTTTATGTGCACCTGAATTTATGTGGCTTTGAAATAGTATTAATGCAAGTGTTAATAAACTTTCATTTTATGTGCAAAAATCCAAACCCCTCTAAATTAAAAAAAAGTGATTGAGAACCAAATAATTTCAAAGTTGGCAGCAGGTGAATCGTCCACTATGGTAGGCTGTTGACCCACGCCTTTATAAATATTATACTAGTATTCTGCGATACTTTCCTAGGTAAAGAGAAAGACCAGCCACGCTTTGTATCAGATTCCTATGGCCAACACTTTTGTTTCATGTCTCAGAACACATGTAAGTGACTTTGGTGACCACTGGGTTGTTATTTAAATACTTACTGCTACTTTAACTTAACGTCTTCTAAAAAACATTCTATCGAAACGTCATTTATGCATTCATTAAGAGGTAGGTGTTAGCGCTAGTGCTAGAAAGCACTCTAGACATTTAATAACTTTGGAAAGTCAGAGAGTATAAAATACTCCTGTTATATATATATATTGTTATGCATTTTTAAGACTTTGCCCAAAACATGCGAAAACATTCATCAGTGATTGTAGATGTATGCCTTTGAAGACCGCATCTCCCTTTCTACAAACTAATTCTAGGGAAATACTAGTCTCGAATTACGTGCATTTTAAATAATATGAAACATTCAGGAAATCACCTCTTACATAAACTGTGACTACCATGTAATCTCTAATTATTAATAAATATGTTCCAATGAGACTCAGGGGCCAGGACAGCCGAAGAAGAAAGACCTAGAAGCAGGAAAGGCCAAAAGCACATTGTGGGGAGGAATGGAGGGGAAGAACAGCTAAGCCTTCCTGTAGGTTCCTTCAGTGCAATCAGAATGGGGAAGGGACCATCCCAAGGGCCACTGCCCCAGACAAGGACAGGGCGGGGATGGAACCCAGTGACACCTCTGCATAGACCAGGCACCCGAATTACAGACTCTACCTTCTAGACCGGAAGGGACCTTGGCATCATCCCTCAGCCTGCAAGAGGTCTTTCCTGAGTGACATTCCAGGCTCATGAGTGCCACCTCAGTGCCACCATCGCCCCTGGACATCTGTGCCACTTTCCCCACTGCACTGCAATTGCTGGCTTTGCTGTTTCTCTTCCTTATCAGGACTCTGAGTTCCTTGGGCAGGGACTGGCTGGCTATCTTTTTACCCTCAGGACTTTGCAAAGCAACAGGCTCCCAGCAGGAGCTCGGTAGGCGTCTGTGTAATGAAAGAAATCCGTTGACTCCTTTCATTTTACAGAGGAAGCACTGAGAGGTGAAGTGGCTTGCCCAGGGCCACACAGCCCTTGAGGGGCAGAGCTGAGACTAGAGTCCAAGTCCCCCGGCTCCAGGGCCCTTGCCTGCTGCTGATCTGGGATACCGATATTTGGAAACTTCAGTGGATCTGTTTCGGTTGCTTCCAGAATCCATGCAAGGGCAACTAATGTTTCTAGAACAGCCAAGACAGTGCTTTTAGCAAATCACCTCACTTAGGCCCTCACTTCTCCCGGAGAGCTTCATCTCAGGGCAAGTGAGTAACAGCCACTCACCACACAGGTCCTGAGCATGGAAAGCTAAGGCCTCCAGTAAGGGAAGCGTCTCTTTTCTCCACGCAATGCCCCGCTCGCAGAGCTGTGTGTTAAAATGACTCCCTGCCATTGTTTTATAGCGAAGATAAACAAAAGGATAAAAGTAAATATCAAACTTCACTCGTTTCTTTCTTTCCAGGTTGAAGTAAAGACACTATCATCGTTTTATTATCAGGATTTGAAAAACACAATGTAAAAAACAGAACTTAACTTCAGCTGCTACGTGGCAGGTGGACTCCCCATACTTCAGGAAAAACCAAAAGCTCCAGCTGCACCTACAGTTCTGGGGTCCCTTAACTGCTCCCCTAACCAGTCAGTCATGGCTGGCCCGCACAGCACTGGCGTTAGCAGCAGGGAAAGTGCCAGAGGCAGCACATGGATGGTGACGGCCACCTCCATTGTCACAAACGTCACCGTGAGCGGCTCTCCTCTCTGTGGCAGCTGTGTGGCTGGTAGAGTTTGTCCTGTTAGGGTCCCCCACGTGAAGGGAGGATCTCAAACCACACGTGTTCGTGCCGATGGGAAGAACATGCGCGGAACTTGCTGTAGAAATGATCGCCGAAACCAGGGCAGGGTGCTGGGGAAACCACCAAAGGCCAGGCCTCTCTGGCTTAAATCCAAGGTTCTAGCATGTAAACACTGAGGCGGGTTCTGAGTAGCCGAAGCAGACACGTGTGGAACACGGCGAGGAACCAGCATGTTCTCCCGAGCTAGGGCGGGAGTGGAGAGGGCGCGTTTGCAGGGCTGTGTCAGCTTGTGGGCCAGCGTTTGATGTCACCTGCAGACAGCAGCCGGCTCCCTAACAACCGGGATGGTGGTTACCTCCTCCCGTGTCCCCTGTGGATGGCAGCTTGTCCCTCACGTTAGCTTTCCTGGACTTTATCTCACACGCACCGAGTCCAGCAACTACTTCTTGTCTCGGATTGTTTATAAGATGCCCATCTGCACCCCCTCCTCCCCTGCTACCCCTGTGGGGCTCAAGGCCACACACGCAGTCCCTCTGAGACCTTGTCTGTGCCCCCAGAGGACAGCCCATCAGGGACCGCCCGCCTGAATCCCAAGTGTGCCTGGTGGCAGACCCATCAGCGTGGCTTGAGGAAGATCTAGCGGGACCCAATTCGTCAATGGTTAATAATACTTTACAGTTGAAGCACAAGTAAATGAAGACAAGAAAAGAAAGAAAAGCAACAATAGTAGGTGGGTGGTCTTTGTCTATCAGGCCTCCCACGGAGGGCTGGGAACCTTGAACTCCAGGAAAATAAACAAAGCTGCAGGCAGCCTGCTGTGTGTGTGTGTGTGTGTGTAGAAGCCAACAGGGTCACACACACACACACACACACACACACACACACACATACCCACCAGCCTGTGTATTCACATCTGTGAGTGCTAGGGAGCATGTGCATGCATGTGCACACACACACAATCACACATGTATACACACATGCACACACGTGTGTACACACAGACACACACACACATGCACTTCTTTTCTAGGAGTCACAGGCAATCAATTTTATGATGAGTTTTCCAACTGACCCTTCCTCGGCCCCCAGCTTAACCTGCGGCCGATGTGCAGGGCTCCGGTGAAGAGCAGGGGCAACAGCACCAACCACATGAAAACATCCTCTCTAGGTAACATTATCTTCTTGGAAAATGCAAAAGGAAAAACAAACGCCAGCACTGTTCTGAAACCATGAACCCTTTGTTCAGGTCAGAGCCTGGCTAAGGTCTTCGGTCAGAACCAGGAGTCACTGGTTTTGGGTGGATCCAACAAAAGTTTTCAAGATACGCTTGGCAGACACTTTAGAGCAGGTGGCTCTCTGGGGGCTCCCACTCCCATCCCACCCCATCCCCAGAAAGCAGCCACTTCGGGGGACCTCTTGGTCCCTCACAATTTCCTGAGGAAGGGGAAGGGTCCCGGCAGTAGTCCTCAAGGCAACAAAGACCCCCCGGAGAAGAGCGAGGCCCTGGCTTGGCCCGAGCTTCATGGCAGTGGGACTGCAGCTGCCCGGATGTCTGCTTCCTGGGTACAGCCGCAGTGCTGACATGACCCCTTTCACCTCCACTCAGCGCTCGGGGTACTGGTGACTTCCACCCTCCCTCTCACTATGTTGCCAGAGCTTTCTGAAATGAAAAAAAAAACAAAAACCACCCCAGGCACCACCGTGTTTTGGTGTCTGTGTAATATAATGTGACTGATACCCCGGAACTGGTTTCATCTGGAAGATGACAGTTGCACCTGGAGTGGTTTGGACAGGCACTAACTTCATGCATCTCAGGACACCCACCGCAGGAAGGCCCATCGAGGTCCCGTTTACCAGCCCTTCAGTTCCCTTGCTTTACTGCATCTCAAACTTGGCTTCCTTTCTCCTGATTTGTGCTTCCCTGCACAACTGTCGTAGCAGTGTGGGATACTACAACGGTAAAATAGAAATAAGCAACCTTAATTTTTGTTTTCCATTGCAACCCAATATTTTGAGTTCCATTCCCTCATCAAAACATCCGTTTAAGTAATAATTACGGACACTTACTATGTGCAGGAGACACCCCCATGGATTCACAATCTGGCAGGAGAAGACTGGCCAGGTCCACGCATGGCATCACGCCATGGCAGAAAGAACACGGACTGGGCACTGGGAACCTGTAGCCTGTCATGGGAGTGACAATGATGTACTCCCAGAACTCTGAGATAAAATTACCTTAAGAGAGAAAATCAGATTCAAAACATAGTTGATGGAACCCAATGCTATAAACAAGATGTTCACAGCATCCCTATTATAATAGCCCCAAACTGAAAACAACCCAACTATCAACATTAGAATGTATTGATAAATTATATATTACTAAATGGAGTATTATATAGCAATGACGTAAATGTACTTTTGCTGCATGCAACAGCACAGACCTAGCCTAGAAATACAATGTTGAGCAAAAAGAGTACACGGTGAGTGTCATTTAGTACAAAGTTCAAAATGGGCAAGATTGAACCTATGCTGCTAGAAAGCCAGGTGGCGGTTACTCTTGAGGGGTGCTGGCTGAAAGCAGGGAGCAGAGAGTGCTTGTAGTGTGCCGGCAGTATTCCATTTCTTGCTCTGAGTGCTGGCTATGCTAATCTGGTAACTAGGTAAAAATTCATTGAGCTGCAGCCTTGTAATTCATACACTTTTCTGCATGTATGTTACACACTGATAAAATGTTCACCTAAAAAACAGACAGATGCAGTTAGTCGGTATGAGTAGGCAGCTGTGGAAGGAAAGCAAGAGACTGCCGGAGAATGTGCCGCTAAAGACAGCCGGGAGGCGCCGGTTTGCTGTGTGCAATTTGGCGTCAGCTCAGAAAAGGCCTGAAGTGCGATTGCAATCACGTGAGCTGGGATGCAATCAGCTCCGCTGTGCTCTGCTCCAAAGATGGTGAGCGAGGAGATCAGGACAGGGAGGATTTTGCAGTGCGTATCCCTCACTGTCCAGCGCGGAGACGCTGCAACAGCAGGCAGGAATATTCCGGGGGGTTTCACGCGGCCTCGCGTGGCCTGGGTGGCGTGGGGTCCGGGTCACCTCTCTCACTTCGCCCTCATTCCCCACGCACCGAGCAACCTCCCGGCCACAAACTCAATTCCCTCAGCCCCAGGACCTACTGCAGAGTTGGAAAGGAATATTCTGGCCGCTGTAAAGTGGTCACACGAAATAAACGGGCGTCCTTTTGATATTCCTCAGACACCTGGGGCTGCCTTCATGCAAAGACCTCTGCAAGTGCTCTGACAAAATCGAGCCTCCGGATCTGCCAAGGCAAGAACCCGATCTTGTGCTTTGGAGACTCCACCAAAGCACAGCTCCCCTGGGAACCAGGCCTCCAACACCCCGACGCTCTTACAACGGGTTACCTGTAGGCTTGTTTCTTGTGCTACACCATCAGTGGCTTGCACGTCACTAATTTCCCACTGCCTAGCAGGGAAGAGAGGCTGGGTCACCCTTCTCAAGGTCAAGGCCAGTGAGGCTTTCCAGTGGTCAAAAGGCTATAGTGGCTCATGCCTGTAGTCCCAGCACTTCAGGAGGCTGAGAAGGGAGGATCACTTGAGACTAGGAGTTTGAGACCAGCCTAGACAATATAGCAAGACCCCATCTCTAAAAAAAAAAAAAAAATTATCCAGATGTGGTGACACACAGCTGTAGTCCCAGCTACTGGGGAGGCTAAGGCAGGGGGATCCCTTGAGCCCAGGAGTTCAAGGTTGTAGTGAGCTATGATGGCATCACTGCACTCCAGCCTGGGCAACAGAGCAAGACTCTGTCTTTGAAAAAAAAAAAGAGGCTGCGGGACTCAAACAGCCAGGACAAGGGGTCTGTGCCTTGCCTCGGGGGTCCATTGAATTTGTATGACATTATCCATAAAACTCAGTATTCTCTTGCCCCACTGCTACTAACACACACAGAAACTAGAGCACTACAGTGAGCATCGGGGGCCTGTTCTCCTCCAACTGCTCGGTGAGATCAGAGTATTTAACAACAACCATTACCATCTCGAGGGAGGGTATTTCCACTTTCTTGTCCTCACAGCAAGCTTCCCGTCCCTGCCCCCGCAGCCAAGGGGCATCCAGGTTTTGCTCTTTGCACAGACGACTGTGTGTGAGCACAGGAGAAAGGCCCGCGGGCGCGGAGAGAAAGGAACATCCCATGTTCCCGGAGAGCAGACGGCGGGCGGGAGCCGCTTGCACAGGATCCTAAGAGGGAGGCGACGGTGCAACCTGGGCGTGTTGACAGACGGGACGCAAAGTGTGACTGGGTTCAAAGTGGCGAGGCGACGACGGCTCAGGCGATGGTGTGAACTGCTCAGAAATGGCTGAACGGCCACCGGCCCTAAGCCTGGCCTCCCGGCCCGGGCTTGACTGGCAGGTGTGGACGCCACCGCCGCACTCGCAGCATCTTGTCTACGGCCACATCAGCGCCTGCGCTTGAGATTTTAGTGCACGTTTATGGAAGCTAATGACACTGAGCGAAGGAGAATGGTGCTGAACAGTCAATTTTGTTTTCATCTTACAGAGAACAGTGAGCTATTAAGAGCAATCTGCTCCACAGCAAGACGTGATGAACAAGCCGAGCCATCTCCCCTGGTGCTGGCTAAAGCATCTCCTTAAGAACAGCAGCGTGCACGGTTCCTTTCTGCAAACGTAGGTGCGGTATTTAACGAAGCCCCGTGTAAACTGTCTGTTCTGGAACACCGACACGACACTCACACACGCCATGTTCCGTGTTCGCAAATACTAGGGCTTCTGCTCCATTTCTGGGTTCTTTTGAACCTTCTGTCATTGACAACAAAATACTTACTGTATACAGAGGCAGAAACTCATGCTTTTCCTGAAGTTAGGAAACATGTTCAACTGAATATGTCAAATATATAATTCCTGAAATAATGATGGCAAAAACATTGTAAGAATATATAGTGTAGTCTCATCTTAAATCCTCATGAGTGTACAAATTAAAAATACAGATACTGAAAGACAAATGTTTTTTGATCTGTTCCAACAAGTTCGCCTACTTCTAAACAAGCCATGCATTGTCGCTCTCCTTCCCCAAAGAAGCCACAGTGCGCGTCTGCGCTGTGAGCCTCGACGGGGCTCTGATACAGTTCCGCCTTGGAAGGGTGGGTCACTGGAACCCTAAGCGAGGACACGGCCAGATTAAGAGCGGAGCCTGTGACGAGCTTGGCCACAAGCGGCTTCTCACGAGCGCAAGTCGGCTGGCAGAGGACCCACCGGGGTGGCCAGGGCCAGGGACCCTGAGTCGGGGTGATGGGGGCAAAATCCTGGCTCCAAGCTTACTTGCCATGTGACTTTAGAAAGTTACCAACCTAAACTCCCCTGCTTACGTCTCTTCCACTCTAAAGCGAGGATAATAAGTGGATCTACCGCAGGAGGGAACTGCGAGAATTAAATAATACGTGCAAAGCACTTCAGACAGTGCCATCACCACCTTCCTCAGCACAGGTTCTCACCGCCTGTCCAACTGCTCCGTGGTTTCCCCATCTCGAGCACGTTGCCTGCGCACCCACTGCTGATACATCAAGACCACTGGGAGGCACGGCCAGCACCTTCCCTCCCAGCCATCACGAATGTGATCGGTATCACAAACGTTATTAAAAGCCTATTTGTTTATGCCATTGTGCTAGGTGCCGCACTGAACACACATACGTGGCTCCTCTAGAAGCTCACAGCATGATAAGGAGCAGTCACGGTAAATAGAGAGATACCGCACATGCATTAAGCAAACGTGGAAATTAAATATGCCAAGCATTTGCGATATTTGCAAGCTGGATGTACCATTACCTAAAAACGTTTTCTCATGTGCTGTCTCCCCACCACTTAGTCCACGCCACGCTCTATTCTCAGCAGAACGGTGAGCTGTATTTTACAGATAATGGAACCAGGAAGCAAGCAAGTTAGAAGAGAAGTATCTGGCCCGAGGCGATTCCCTTCCTGCTCGGCACCTCACAGTCCTGTCTGACCTTAGCAATGAGCAGCCCCACCAGCCAGGTGGAAGTCAGGTAAGTATCCCTGTCCTTTCTGCCCCCGCAGTGTGGCTCTGGGAGTCACAAAAAAAGAGCCAAACCTTAGAAGTCGATTTCGAGAACACGCATAACAAGAGGCCCGAGGCCCGGGCTGGGAGGTGGAGTTGAGGCCCTCGCTTTCCACCATTTGATTTCTAAGCCACAAAGGTAAATTACGATGAAAAAAGCGTATCATCTCTCTTTTTTTTAATGCTGAAATGAGAAAAACTGAAAAAGGAAACGGCGAAAACACCAGCAGCAAGCTGCCTAGGTGTGGTGTTGGATCGTGGGGGTGTCTGGGGAGGGCAGGTGCCCCCAGACACTCGGGGGCTGGCGCTGCGACCCAGGAAGACCGTGCTACCTGCTGAGCGGGACGTGCCCGCGTCCCGTCCAGTCCCAGGAGCGCGGCCGCCTCGCCCATCTGCGGCCCTCTCAGCCCAGCGCGGTCCTGCGTTTGCGTCTCCATGTGCAGACTGCGAAGGAGGCAGGTGGAGAAAGGAAAACCAGCACAAAGCAGGAGCAGACCCTGGAAGGGCTGCAGCCCAGAGGGCAGGAGGAGAAAGTTCCAAAAGAGGGCAGTGGCCGTACGTCAGTGCTGAGGGGCTTAGGGAGGTGTGTCCGGGTGTGTGTCCTGGGGTGGGTAAGCCCACCCGCGACCGGCCAGGGCGGCGGCGTGGCGCAGTGAGCGCTGTGGAGGGGCCAGTGGGAGCGGGGGTGGGGAGAGCACCCATGACAGTCTAGAATATTCTTTTCAAGGGTCTGGTTGTGAGGAGGAGGAGGAAGAAAGACAGCGGCACAGTGGCAGGTGAATAGGGAATGTAGGGAATATAGCAGATGAGGGAACTGAGAGTGGGGAGTGGGCCCAGGAAGGGAGGCAGCCGAGGAGGCTCTGGCCTCACTTTCTCCACCTGAAAACTAGAAGCAATGCCGCGTGCCAAGTGTCCAGCATGCTTTCCTCTTCAATTGTTTGTATAAAGTTTGCAAACATTGTATTTTTTAAAAAAGATTAACCATCAAAACTGTTTTTAAAAATAGCGCAAAGCACTCTATCTATATCCAGAAAACTTTAAGGTCTTAAATAGGCACTTTTGCACTTTCCACATTCCTATCTCTAACACTTTCATTAATATCAAAATACAGTTATGCCTTTTACCAGCGTTTCAGACAGCAAAACTGGGCTTGCACAGCTCCTTGGCTAGCAGAGAGGCAGTGCAGTGCAGCGGTTATGCGCATGAACTCTGCAGACAGACCATTGGGTTTGAATCCAGCTCCGCCACTTACTGGCTTGCATGACCTTGGAAAGTCATTTAGCTTCTCCGTGCCTCAGTTTGCATACTTTATAAAATGAGCACAAGAACACCATCTACCTCACAAAGTTGCCATTAAGACTCAAATGAATATGTGTGTACCTATGCACTAGGCAGGACTCTGAAGGGCTCCCCCAGACCCCTAATCTAGATGCTAATTCTACATGCTGTGGGGAAGGGGCTTTGCAGGTGGACCTAGGGTCTTTAATCAGCTGGCCCTAAGCTAGGGAGATCAGCCGGGACCACCCTGGTGGGCCTGATACACTCACATGAGACCTTAAAAGCAGAAGCTGGAAGAAACGTGTTGGAGAGATGAGGCAGGAGGAGGGAGGCAGAGAGATTCTGAGGCGGGAGGGACCCGTCCCCCGCCCCACTGCTGCCCGAGTGAAGGGGACCCTCTACCAGCGGAGAACGGCCCCTGGCCGACAACAGCAAGGAAATGGGGACCTCGGTCGTCCGGCCATGTGGAACTGAAATTTGCCTACGACCTGAGTGGGCTTGGATATGCACCCTCCCCAAGAGCCTCCAGAAAGGAACGCGGCCCTGCGGACACCCCGATTCAGCCTCCGGACACCCCCAGCCACGAACCCGCTGGGCCATTCTGCATCCGGACTTTGGACCCACAGAAACTGCGGGATGTACGTGTGTGTGGTTTTAAGCCACTAAGTTTGTGGTAATTTGTTATAACAGTAGTAGAAAACTAATGCTGCCTGTGGGTACCTGTGTGTATTTGCGCCTAGAGCCTGGAGGACTTCGGCCACTGAGGAATGGAAACCTCCGAGGAGGAGGAAACTCAGGGCAAACTTCTCAGGTTTTATCCATACCCATTTCCCTTGAAAATCACTCCCCAAAGAGGAGGACAAGAAATTGAAACACAAGCTACATCTTCTGTGAAATTAGGAGACCTATGGAAGTCCCCAAAGCAATAACATATGAAAACGGAAAGCAGACGAAGACCTCTGATTCTGACACTATGGCAGGGGCCCTGCAGCTGCACGGCAACCAGGTCCCGTATACGGCTCGCTTTGGGGTGCACTGTTGAGCTCTCACAAGGTAGGGACGTCTCCAAGCCCCCCCACCTCTGCAAAGAAAGAGCTCAGGGCAGAGCCACAGCCCTTGCTGGTGGGCACATGCCAGGGTAGGAGTGCGCTGACAGCCGATGCCCGTGGATAGAAACACGGTGAGCTTAGACACTGAGCCTTGGCCGCTGCACGGTGGAGCAGCTGAGCTTGGGAACCTTGTGTGGACTCAGGTGAGGCTGACGTGGTCTAAGGCCTGTTGATCCCACAGCTC
The DNA here is from genome assembly GCA_008750895.1 of Mirza zaza. Lineage (NCBI taxonomy): Eukaryota > Metazoa > Chordata > Mammalia > Primates > Cheirogaleidae > Mirza > Mirza zaza. The sequence continues at coordinate 67,500 of VSMD01058078.1, read as the reverse complement.
CCCATAAAAGTAGATACAAATCCTCTGAAGGAAAGCCTCCCCAATTTAGGCCTGTGGGATTTTCCACAGATAAAGAACTAGCAATGATCTCACCATCGAAGATCAACAAGTACCAAGCGCACAAACTGAGATTAGTGAGATCAGAAGAAACAACAGGTCAGGTCTTCCTGTTACAATTGTCTAGTACGGAATGTAGAATAGCCATGTATAAAAAGTATGAAGGTATGATGGATAACTTCAGAAAGATGAGGAGGCAACCAGAACTGAAAACAGACACAGAGATGATAAATTACTTAATGAGTCAAGGAAGGTCAAAGCTAAGTGTCCTGAAAGGTCAAGGTTGCAGGGAGAGGGTAACACTCAGGGACTCAAAACAGGTTGTGTGTGTGAAAAGTCTGTTCAAGGAGTCTGACCCCAGATTCTCCCATGCAGAGGATGGAAAGTACAGACTGAAATAATTAAACTAGATAAGATTTGTACTCAGGGACACAAGAGCAGGACAGAGATGGAATACCAGCCTGAAAAAGGAGACAAAGTAGAAAGAATGCACCATGAACAAGACCCTAGACCCCTTCTCTCCCCCAGTTTTCATGCTATCAGTCAGGCTTAGAGGACCTACCTTTCTTTTGAAAAATCTAAGGACTCTATAATAAAAAGACTTTGTGGTCATTGGGGGTCTCCAGGGGCAAGGTTGGCCCTGATCACGCTACAGTTCCAAAGCCCACTGGTCAAGAGGCTCTACCCAGTCAAAGGGAACTTGCAATCAGCTTAATATGATTTCACTCTTAAATGTGGACATAACCAAATGCCACCAGACACTGGAAGAAAGGCTTCAACATGAAAAATATAAAAACAAGGAAATGAAGAACTCAAAAGAAAAAGAAATGATGGAGAGGTAGTACGGTATGGTGGTTAGGGCACAGTATCTAAAGCCACACTGGTTTGAATCCTGGCCATATGACACTCTCCCTGTGGGATCTTGGGCAAGTCACTTACCCTCTCTGTGCTTCAGTTTTCCTACCTTATTTTCCAAAATAAGAATCATAATTGTACTGCTTCAAAGAGTTGCCACTTAGGATCAAATGAGTTAAAACATATAGAATACTTAGAACGGTGCCTGGCCCTTTTTTTTTTTTTACATAAATTCTAGCTATTATTTTTCAAAGAAACTATGTATTTTCAGAGAAATAAAGCAATAACAGGACACTGTAAAAAGAAGCAGAGAATAAGAAGGAGTTCTTAGTGTTCAAAAATATTATAGCCAAAATTAATAAAAATTCATCCAAAATATTAGCAGATAAAGACAGATAAATTTTCCAGAAAGTGTAACAGAAAGATGAAGAGATGGACAATAAGAAAGCTAAGAAAAATAGAGGATCTATATGAGGCATCAATATCCAAATAAAAGAGTTCCAATACAAAAGAAGTTTCAGATAGAACAGATTCCTCCCTGCCAAAAAAGTGAGGGGTAGGAAATTACCAAGGACATTTCCTAGAAAGGGCAGACTCAAGTTTCTACACCAAGACTCACCACCATTGTACTGATGCCCAACAGAATGACTAATAATAATTCTGAAAACCAAAAACACAAAAATGCCAGCTATAAAGAACAAAGTCTAAAAGCCTTGGAAGAGGCAAAGGAATGATGAGAAAGAGGTCAAATTCAAATATTTGGCATTATATATGGCACTGGAGTTCTGAATAGCAAATTTGTTAGCTAGAAGGTAATGGAATCGTTCCTTCAAAGTTCTAATTGAACATGATTTTCGATTCATATTTTTATACCCAACTCAATAATCAATCAAACGTAAGATTAAAATAAACATATTTTCAGATGTTTAAAATCTTAAAAATGTACTACTTCCTACAGATATCATAGGGTGTGCTCCACCAAAATCAGGGAAGAAAACTATTAGGATGAAGACCTGGGATCCAGGAACAGGAGATCCAGCCAGAAGAGAGGTAGAGAAAATCCTCAGGCTGGCAATGAAGGGAGATCCCAGAATGACAGCAGTGCAGCCGGCCAGTCCACAGTGAAGCAGAAGGAGGCTCCTAATACATCCGAAAAATCAACTCTATGTATAATTATATGCATATATTTTTACAGAGCTGTTGGAGGATACAGAAAAGCCCAAATACAAAAAATGAGTCAGGATATATGTTATATAAGGAAGTATCCATTAGTATACTACCTGGCACAGGTGTGAACAGTATTTGCATGCTCGAAATAATTTCAAAATCTGTATATGGAGTTAACCAAAATTTATGATATAACTAGATCAAAAGGCCTAAGGGAGAGAGAGGAAGAGGGACTGTAAGAGAATGGAAAGTGAATAGATAATGTCCAAGATGAAGAAACAGACAGAGAAATACATGTGTATGACTTAGAAACATGGAAGGTAACACCAAAAAGAGTTGAAAGTGAGTCATAGTATGGGGTGGGGGCAAAGGAGATGGCTGGTTCTGGTTATAAGTCTTTTAACGCAATTTGGCCTTTTGAACTATGTGGATGTGGTACTTTAATAAAAACCAAAATTAAAAAAAAAGAATGACTCTCATCAATGACTGCATTCACTCTGTATCAAAGGACACAGATGTTTAAGACGCTTTGTGCAAAGCACAGTGATATCTACTACTTAATATCCTGAGGGGTTGTTTTCCTGTAGATATAGACAATATCTCACTCTAACATTCCCCCAGGTACCCATATAAAACTCATCTATCATCAGCATATGAAGGCTCACTAAAGTTAATGGGCTTTTTCACACACCATCTAAGTTGTATACCTAATACACAATAGCAGAAGCAAATTAATAAATAGACTCTGAAAAGCTCTAGCTTCTCATTGCTAACTTTACTATCATTGGCATGGTTTGGGGAGAGGTATCTAGAATATAACTAAGACAACAGAAAAATAACCCTGGAAGGGGATTTTAGAAGTTTGCATTATCTCAAGCACAAGCAAGAGGGCAGCTAGTATGAGCCTCACGCCCACCCAGGAGAGAGTTTCCCCCAACGTGTGGCCCTTTACAAACAGATTCCCACAGTCACAGAATGCTGGATCTGAAAGAGACCTCAGAAATAGTCCAGTTCAACCCTTTCATTCACTGATGAGGAAACTGAGACAGGCTGACAAAAATCACAATTGTCTAACATAGTCACCTCTAGCTGGACAGAGACTCCAACAACGGGCTCAGTCTGGGTTTTACATTTTGAGTGAGACATGGAAGTTTCTAAAGAGGGATTACAAGACTGTGCTGAGTCACACAAATGACACCAGAAACCACACCTTCACCAGAAATAGAACTTGTCGTTTAGCTGAAGAGATTCTATTGTAGGCTAAATGTGGGACAAGCCCTTAAGCACAGGAGCTACAGTGCTTTCCCACCGAGGATTGATGCCCAGTGGAGAATTTAACATTAGAGAAGTGGAAATTAACAAACATGTGTGCCCTCTACACTGATGTTCAGCTGTGTGTTTCTGACTCAAACAGGCACTGATCTCGTGCTTAAGCCTCATCTGTTCAGTGTCTCACTACCTGGGCACACTCAGGGCTACATCCAACCAAGGCATTTTCTGGCTGGCACATTCCCTTTCCAAATCATTCGTTAAGAGTATGCTACTGGCAAATACTGACTCTGATTGCTACGGTAACTAAAAGCTTACACTTGTACACACAGATGAAGGCCCTTTTAATTCTTCATTTAAAAACATATTTTTTTAATCTCTGATCTTTGCCTCCCTGTCCATGAGCAAACATTTTCCCAACCCAACAATGGGATGTCTGGGTTCTAATAACTCATGAGATAGCCTTTAATCAAAGACTTTTTCAAGGCCTACATAGATTACAGCCACTGGTTTCACCAACCACAGGATGATTTGTTCCCTCGTAGATTATTAACCGATTCCTCAGACAAAGCTTCCTCTTGCAAGAATCATGCTGCTTTGCCACTGTCCTGTAATCAATCACATTTGCTTAAGGGCTCAGTGAGCTATACTTGAAAAATTATTATGCAATATTTTATATGGATGGATAGATTAGATAGAAAGTTACAAAGCCCCCAAATAAAACAAAGACCCCAATCACCCCAATTCTACTGCCCAACTAAAGATTCGACCCCATTACCAATACTATTGGAGACAACTTTGTGTTCCTCTGGAGCCCACCTGCCAGACTGCTCCCTCCCTGGGAAACCAGCCTTGCTTTTAAACACACTTTGAATACACAGAGATGTCTCCCAACAATATATTGCTTAAACATGCCTATTTTAAATTTCCTAAACATGGCATGTCATTGTATGTAGTCTTTGGCAACTTGCTTTTTTTATTGACCACAATTTTTAAGATATGTCCATGTTGTTGCATGCAATTATAGTTTCTTCATTTTTCACTGCTGAATAATATTCCACCATATGAATATACCACAGTGCATTTTTTTGTTCTCCTGTTCTTGAACATTTATATTGTGTCCAGTTTCTTGCCACTGTGAATACCATTGTCATGAACATTCTCAAACATGTTTCATCAAGAAATTGCAAATATTTTTAGTATATACAGCTATAAATGGATTTGTTGAGTCAAAGGGTATGTGGATGTTCTTCTTTATAATACTATTTTTTCCCCAAAGGGGTGGTACCAAATTACACTCCCACTAGCTGTATATGAGAAGTCCTGCTTCCTCATACTCATCGTTGCCAATGCTTGGTAAGGTCAGACTTCTTAATTTTTCCCAATTTAGTGGGAGTAAAAAGCATGTCACTGTGATCCTAATTCACACTTTCCTAATTACTAAGGAGGCTGGGCATGTTTTCATGTTTTTAGATCGTCTACCACCTGGCTCCTAATAATTTTAGGCAATTCGTTTTGTCACACTGCGTATCAAACTATTCATTAGCCCAATGTCTTGCTTAGAAGGATGGAAAACAAGAGACGTCAGGAAATAACGGGTGACTCTAAGTGACGACTTGTCCTTGTGTAATGGACACTGTGGTTGGCTCTGTAATTACCCAACTCCCCCCCAACTCAGTAGCAGCCCGAGGTTGGAGGCCAGAACTGGATCCAACGGTGGGTGGGCACGCTCTAGGGAATCACCTCTCGTGCGAGTACTTGGTTCAGGAATGGATATGGGAACTGTCTAAGGAGACACAAAGAGAGGACTACTGGAGGCTCCTAGAAAAATCCGTCCTTACCCTGACAAGCAGCAATGAGATCCAGGCTGTGCCTGACGCCAGATGTGAAAGAGGACGTGTGTAGACCCACCTGAGCCCGGCAGCCGTCTGCGGCCACGAGGAGAAGCAGTCACAGAATAAAGCTGTCTGAGTGGAAGGCGGAGCAGACAGACAGAAACCACTGGGCCCCTGACGACCTTGCTCAGCTGCCACGTGAACCAACATGGAACCACCCGGTCTCTGAGGTCCAATCTGTAATCAATACATTTCTTGGTCGCTTAAGCCAGTTTGAAACTGGCTTTCTGTCACTTCAACCAAAAGCATCCTGATTTAAACTGTGTGGTTTAAAAACAAATAAACAAACAAACAAAACGAAAACTACTTGCCAGGAATAGCACTCCTAGCACTTGTGGGAGCTGGCCCAGAGCCAAAGGTGGAAGCTTCTAGATGAACCTGAGATCTCCTACAGCTGCCGTGTTGCAGGGTGGGCGAGTGACAACAGACCAACCGGGACCAGGCAGAGGATAAGACTCAAAAATCTGGGATTGCTGAGCACAGGCTTTATTACCCCCAAATAAGATCATTCAGCATAGCTGTTAACTAATTAAATTCCATTCGATGTATCTCCTCGGCGACTGACTCATGCCCCAGACTCTGGATGCTGTTGGATGCACTTTCTCTCAACACTCCAGTGACGCGTGTGGTTAGTCCTCAGTCATGGTGTTCCGACATGCGAGAATAGTCATTGTCTCCTCACTATTTCAGGCTACCACCTTCCTGGTCTTTCCTTCCAGGACAGACATCCTAAAGGGAGGTGTAATGCTGCCTTCCACTGTGCAGTCCCGCTTGCTCCTCCTGTGGGCTGTGAGAGAGACGTCTACCCTCTCTGAGACTTCATTCTTTCTCCGTGACGAGAACAACATTGCGAAACTGCCGGGTGGATTGCGGCAACATATCACAAGTGCTCCATAACGACCGTGACCGTTTTTTTGCAACCGTTTTTTGTTAGCGCCTCGGGGAGCGCATGCAGCCTGACCTCCAGGGCGGCTGGGGTGGTCAAAGCCTGAGTCTCGGCCTTGGAATCCTTCTGGCCCAGAACGTAGAGTCCTGTGTCCTAAAGAATCTGGAATATTCTTCTTCTTTTGGGAGAAGTAAAATGTTATGAAATTATATTCTCATTGATAAAGAGAATCTGAGCAACGGATATGTCAGCGGAAGAACGACAGTCACACCAAACCGGATGGGGCATAAAACTATTGAGACCCTGCTACAAAGCCACCAGCCCCACGAACCAGTAAACCGCTAAATTCACGATCTCTGCGTGAGGAAGTCAGCACTGGGGGAGCCAGTCTCGTCTATGCATTCCAAATTAAAACAATATTGACTTTAGAAATGCAGGAGCTCTCTGAACGTGAATGCACTCTGTAATAACTGCGTGGGTTCACACTTACAAAACAAGAGCTGACACGGTTTTACTATTAAGGCTTAAATTTTAGAGCTTTGATACATTATGTAATCATAGGCTGCAAATGTAATCTTAAAGAACAAGAAGATATCCAAAGATACAGCTAATTTAGAGTAGAACAGATTCCTGAGATAATTTTTTTCAGAGAAAGACCAAGAAATATTTGACACCCACCGAAAAATCGCATTCTTTTAATTTTGCACATTTTTATTTTTTTTACAAAAGCACCCTAAGCAACAGCATGGTTGTCTTAGAAAAATTTAGACACCATATAAAGTATGTCCAATTATTTTTTACAGGGGGAAAATTTGGTAAACAGACTTGGAGGAAGGAAGGAAGAAATAATAACAAAACAAAAGGAAAGGAAACAGGAAATCCAAAGTGAGTCCAGCCCACAGAGTATTGTTTCTACAAGAAAATTATTTAAAATCTCAAATGCCAGAACAGAGGAGAGAAAAATCTGTGTTCTCATGCCCTGCCTCCTCCCTTTACCATGAGCTGTGCTGATTCTGTCTAGGATTCCCATCCAGTGGAAGAAACTAAACAATCTGATCTTTCTAATACTCCAAATAATGAACTTCACGATGGCCCACTCTGGTGGGTGTTCTCTTCCTGGAAACTGCAATTTACTTGGTTTTTCTAACCAAGGAACACTGGCTGTGGTTTTGAAAGGTTGCTAAGGGAAGGTTTTTGTAAGGTGATACAAAGCAAGCAGAACCTTTATTCTATTTCTCACACACACAAAAAATGTATCACATCTAAAACTTAAACTTTTATTTTACATTACAAAAGCCAGTTAAGGCTTTGTTCCTTCTTCCCCTTTGAGAAAGGGTCCTGGATGCTATTCACTCTCAGTACAGGATGGGGTACCTGCGGGTTTGTGACTGTAGCCCACGGGCAGCTCTAACGGGGATAAGAGCAGGGCGGTTTCCCTGACAGCCACACCCGCATCATCCACCGGCAAATCGTGTCAACCAGCCAACTGCTCCTAATGCTAACCACACCCTACCTCGTCCATCACCGGCCCTGGTCCAAGTCCACCCTCCTCTCTCACCTGAAATCTTGCAATAGCTTCCATATTTTGCATTTCCTCTCTTGCCACCTTCCCCCACATCCCACTCTCCATAGAGAAGCCAGAGTGACCTCCTTAAAATGACTCAATTAGAACAAAATCTAATGCCCTCACCATGGCCTGCAAGGCCCTACCTTGTCTAGCCCCCGGGCTCTCTCTCTGGCCTCATCTTCCTAGCACTCTCCCTCTTGCTCCCTGCACTCCAGTGATCTCCTCACCACTCCTCAAACATGCAAAGTTCTCCCTGACTCAGGCCTTTGCTCTGGCTGTTCCTGCTTCCTGAAATGCTTTTCCCCCAGATGCTCAAAGTCTCAGTCTCTCACTTCTTTCAGATATCTCCTCAGTGTCACCTCTTCAAAGATGCCTTCTCTGACTAACTCACCTAAAACAGCCTAATGTCCCCAAGTCCTGGCCTACTGCCTCACCCTTCTTAATTTTCTTCTATCAGTCATCATGATCTTATATCACATGATGCATGTAAGAAGACTTGCTCACTGTCTGACGACCCTACTAGAATATAAGCCCCTTGGAGGCAGGGACTTTGTCTCATTCACGGCTAAATTCTTTAGCACCTAGAATAATGCTCCGTCCTCACTAAATTTTTGTTGAATGAATGAAGGAATGAGTGAATGAAGGAATCAATCTGTTGATCTGCTATGAGCAACAGAACTAAGAGCTACAAAATTCAGATGAATCCCTACCTCTTCAAATGAAATATTTTAGACCATTGTTATAAGCAGGTGGGTGCTTATATGCTTAGGATGACACAGGTAGCAAAACTAAGTTCATCCTGTGCCATGGAACACTGCCCGAATGGCACCCTCGTCCCATGGGCATGCCTCATAAACAAGTCCCTAGGAAATGTCAGTAACTAAACCCTATTGGTGAGGCAGGCTGTGGACTGATGGTCTCAGATCAGATGCTGCTTGCTATGGACTGAATGTATGTGTCCCCTCCAAATTCATATGTTGAAACCCTAGCTCCCAATGGGATGGTTTTAGGAGGTGGGGCCTTTGGAAGGCGATCAGTTTTAGATGGAGTCATGGGGGTGGAGCCCCATGATGGGATAAGTGATGAGATTTCTTCTTTATAAGAAGAGAAAAAGACTAGAGCTGGCACTCTTGGCCACATGAGGGGTACAAAGAGAAGGCTGCCATCTGCAAACCAGGATGTGAGCCCTCCCCACACACCAGATCTACTGGCACCTTGATCTTGGACCTTCCAGCCTCCAGAACTGTGAGAAGTAAATGTTATTTAAGCCACCCAATCTAGAGCATTTTGTTGCCTGAATAGACAAGACATTGCTCTATAGCAAAGGATGAAACGGCAGTGCCCAACCCACCACAAGTGTTCTCTGATCCCCAGCGGAAGTTTAGCTACAAGAGCTTTATGAGCTGCAGGGGGAAATGGGATTAAAACCAGGCAGGTTGTCAGCACTTTCTGGGTTTGTTGTTTGTTTGTTTGTTTCAAATTTTCAGAACTGAATATATCATCTAACCACAAACAAAAATAGTGTCAAACACAGTCCCACGTTACCAAAGCTATTAAGAACCCATATGAATGAAATTAATATTAAGCACATGTGGTCAAAATCTGCTCAGCTATCCCTGCATAACAGCCATTGAGCTCAATGTGAAGGAATCACAGATAAAAGCTACAGGTAGCTTTAATCTACTAATAAAGTTCCAAATTTAACTTAACCAGTGTTTTTATACTATTTTTTGGATATACTACCACTTATATCTGAATGTGTTGTTTTTTATTTTAACTTTTGTACATGGAAAGAAATAAAGTAGGACAAGAGGGAGTAGGAATAAAGTGCTAACATCTGTTTCAGAAAGATTTATTTTCTCCCTGTTCAATGGGACATTTGCTAAGAGACTCCAGAGATAATGTACCTTAGAGATCTTCTATATAAAAAAAAAAAATCTGTGCAATGATAACATCTATAATGGTATTTACTGTTCTGCACCAAATCTCTTGAGCCACTCTGATTAGCACTTGGCCCCAAACACCGTCTGGAAGATGAACAGTAAGTCCTCATCCAGCCAAACTGATCAGTCTGATCAATATTCTCTTTCCCCAGTTTACACTTTCCCACCTCAGCTCATGTTCACTCTTCCTGGGCATGTGCCTCAGCCACAAATGTCGAAATTGCACCCACCATAAGGGCTGTCCTCAGTGCTCGGCTCTCCAAGTCCGCACCTGTCTCCCACTTCTCTGAATTCTATTGCTAACCCTTCCTGCATTCATAGTGCATTTTACAACCGTCAATGCATTTCCCCATAACGAATTCAGGAGGCAAAACAAATATCATTCCAGGTCACAGATGAGGAAGGGGAGTGTTTTCTGGGTTAAGGGATTATGGAAAGCTTCTCTGCCTCCTGTTGCCTTCACTACCTTCACCAAACACTGCTGGGACATAGGCGCTGTCTCTCTGATCAGATGACAGGCTATGGGAGGAGAGAACGTATGTTCCACAGTGCTGACCACACGGTAACTGCTTTACAATGTTTGTGGATCAGGGTGGTAGAAACAGCTGTGGGAAATCGGAATCTGGTTCTGACTCGTAGTGTTTGGTAGTAGGATTGGCGGCAAGTCACTGAGATACAGATTCCTCACCCGTGGAAAATGAGGGTGCTGGGTTGAAGGCGGGACCTAGTTCGCTGGTGCTGTCATTCGTGAACAGCTCGCTCACGGACAGGGCTTCTCCTTGGGAATGTCTTCTGGAGGCATCACGGTGGGATCCTCACCAATCCCCAGTTCCTCCTGTGAAGGTGACGGAGCTGCTGGACGGACGTGGGCCCACTGGAACTGAATCCTCGTGACACCTGCCCACGGGGTCCCCACTGTGGCACACGCACCACGCACAGACCCCGTGTGGTCCTCGCCCCACCCCACACGGGGTGGGGTCATCAGCCCCATCACAACCCTGTATAGCCACGGCCCCAGCTGGGTACTCACGGGACAGTAAAACCTTCTAACCCTAACCCACGAATGCCAAACCCCACCACCATTTCAGATCTACACCTTTCCAACTCTCTACAACTACGGAACCTCCAGAACCCCTAGAAACTCCACCTTTTCCAATTCCTGAAGTTAATCATGTTGGCAATGGAACCTCCCCGTTGCTCTTAAGATGGAAATTCCTTCCCACTTGTCCACTACAGTTATCAAACCCACTTTCCAAAGCAAGGAATGAGTCTCGCAATCAGAGCACCTCGACACTGCAAATCATGAAGTTATTTTTTATTTCATCCTCAGCCTCCTCCGTTATCCACGCTGCTCCGGGCAGACTCTGGGACAGGCCGTATCTGTCCACCTGCCTCGTCTGGCCTCGGTTGTGGCGGCTCCTCTCCGCCATCCCTGACCCCCACCCACGCCCCACTGACCTGGCTTCATCACACCACCTCCCTCTGCCCTCGCGAAATGTCGCATGCGACTGTGTCACAGGAAAGGCAGAGAGGAAGAGGAGATCCGAGGACGTGGGAAGGAAACGGCTGAGGCCCGTGCGGAAGCAGCCCTCTGAAGGGTCACGCAAACTGTCGTGTGCGTTCGATTCCTGGGGCTCCATAGCAAAGTGCCTTAAACTAGGCGGCTGAGGAAAACAGACAGGTATCGCCTGACAGTTCTGGAGGTGGGAAGTCCAAAATTTTGGTGGCAGCAGGGCCCTGCTCTCTCTGAAGCTGTAGGGGGGCGGGGGTCCTGACTCACGGCCGTCCCTGGTATGGCACGGCATGTAGATGCACCGCCCCAGTCGCTGGGCTTCTCCTGCCCGTGTGTCTTCACACATCTCCCCTCCGTGTGTGTCAGTCTCTGCGTCCTAATTTCCCTGTTTTATAGGGACTCTAGTCATACCTGACCAGGGCCCACCCATATGAATTCACTGTAATTCATTAGCTCTGTAAAGACTCACTGTCCACATAAGGTCACCGTCTGAGGGACTGTGGGTTAGGACTTCAACGTATCTTTTTTTGGGGGAGACGGACACAATTTAACCTGTAACAGCATGGGAGGGGCGACGTCCTCCCCAGCGTGGGAGTGGGCCTGCACTTGGTGGAGCCCTTCCACCCCACGCCACATGGCAACACCAGGCCTACGGTGACCCGTGAGATACCCCAGTGAACTGACGTGGCCGCTGTCTTGACCTGACCTTCCCCCTCCAAACTCCCTAGGGACATGGCGCGGCAGACCCAGGGGTTGCTGGCTACTGGTTTGTGCTTCTTGCCTCCAAGGAAGAATACAGCAGGAAGAGTCACGCATTCCGGGCAAAGAAACCTGTAGCCTTGGGTACAATGTGTGTAAAGGAATGTGCTTTATGAACAAAGAGACCGCAGATGCTTTGGATGAGTTCTTATCTTGGGCGAGGTAGAAGTGTTTGCTCGTGCCTTCTTACTGACGCCGCCTGGTCCTGACCCAGCCCGCACTCATGGAGCGGGCGTCTTGGCGGTCGCTGCAGCCTCTTTCCTTTCCCAGGTGCTCTCCGTTAGAGTGGGAATGTTTAAAGCGTCCTCCACCCACAAGCTGCCTGACTGGCGGGAAACCATCTAAATGGCATTTCATTCTTTTATCCTTTACTGAAAGAGAAAAATATAGGCGGTGCGAGAAGAAAGCCCCAAACTCATTTTGCCTTCTCAAAGGGCAGGCAGCCTTTACTGGCATAAGAATATTGCAGATGCTAATTAATAAGAATATTAGTTATTTTATTTGCTGAGTTCATGCAGACTTGCTAACCAATGCTGATAAATAGCACTGACAGCATAAGTAATAGTTTGCTCTAAAAACAAATACATTAGGATATGCAAACATTTATTGAGTACTCACCCACCATCCTTAAATCAAAATGAAGAACCAACTGCAGCATTGTGGATTCACTGTAGGAAGTTTACAACAAGAATGGAAACTTAGAGCTCACCCCAGACAAAACATTTCTAAAGGTTCCATTATCCCTCTGAAGGAGAGAAGTGAAAGGAAACATCGGCTCACACGGGTCAGGCCATTCCAGAACTCCACACACAGCAGCTATGCACAGCGTTGACTCACTGCAAACACACCTACAAACATGATTGTTGAGAATTTGAACATTTCAAATTGAATTCGAATTGCATTTTAAGATTTAGGACGAGAAAAATGTAAAAGGTTAGCAGCTTGTCGTAATTAGATGCATTCCCAACACATGGCTCATAACGAAAAGCAAGAACTCAGGTCTCTCTTTGTCAGTGTTTTACGCTGAAACCTCCTTCGCTTTTTTCCCCTGGTGAAAACACTGCTTTGCAATTACAGAATGCTATTTTTCAGACAAGCTTACCTAGTTTAGCAACCCAGACGCTCCTCCCCCACCCAACATAAGGCGGAGCGTGCCAGGGCCCAGGGTCCTGTCCAGCCCTGGTGGCCCCCGGAGCTCCAGGGCACTCGAACCACACGCCACAGACACGTCAAACATCAATCAAAGGAGAGTGTGATGTGACACAGGTGTGCTGAGTGGCCAATATAGGACGGGCACTGAGGTAGGGGCTAGTGGTCCAAAGGCCACCAAGACGCCGTCCCTGTCCTGGGCCTGCAGTTTGGTGGACTCACCACTGATGTCTGTGACCTCACGGTGCTGAACTCTGGGCTGGGCCACTCACCCTGCTGGGTCCCGCTGCTCACCATCCTGTCCCATTCTCTCCCTGTCTTTTGGATCCACACCTGGCAACCTTCCCACTCATCATCTTGTCTCTGCTCACCCACATTCCTGGGTCTTTGACCCCAGGACCCCCCTCCGGAAGGTTCAGGCAGCACCTCCCACCCAGACTCACATGGGCCCCTCTCACTCGGGGCTGGTCCCAGCCCAGAAAACTCCCACGCTGGGCAAGGTCCGGGCTTGGAGCCACACTTACCTCACTAAAGCCCCGCACTGGCAGTTGGACTCCCCTGCTCGACACCTCGACTGCTCGCTGCTATTAAATACCAATGAATCGCAGACTCCGGGGCCTTCCTTCTACCCCCATCTACTTCCCAGCATTGTCTCTCACTCTTTAGGCATAGCAAGTAACCTGGCCTTCTCCATGGTTCCCAAAACTGGTTGGCACTTCCCTCCTTCTCTGCCACCTTCTCCTGTGCTCCCAGCGTGCCTGCTCCACAACCCCCTTTCCCTGGACACCCCGTGGGCCTGCTCTCGCGCTGCTGGGGCTCTAAGGGTGCCACAGACCCCGTCCTTCCAGGCAGCAGTCGTGCTGGCTTGGATTATGGCCACCGTGTACACAGCGTCTGCCTTTCTGTTTACAAGGAACTTGAGGGCAGAAATAGGCCTAGTTAACTTTTTTATTGCTCACCGTGCAATAAAAACAGGAAATGCAGAAAGCTTGTATTCTATTCCAATTTTAGACTGCTTTAAAAAAAAAAAGAACTCATAGTTTCATAGGACAACAAAATTAGAGCTTATTTGAAAATGCTCCAAAAAATAGAAGTTTGCATCTCTTCAGTGCTTGGCGAGGACTCTACAGATGAAAGCTTTGGGGAGGAGGGGTCTGCAAAAACACCTGTAAATCTCCTTGAGGCGCACGTTTTCTATGTCCGTTTTAGAAGGAAAGTAACACAAACCCAAAGAGGCACTAAAGGAGGCTGTGGCCCCATGCAGTGGCGCAGCACAGCTCTAAGGAAAAGCTGAGATACGATTCCGAGTTACATGATTTCTAGGGAAACATGAGATAGGAAAGTGCAGTCTTTTGGATGCCAAGACAAGATGAGACTTTCAAGTTGTCAATGAGCATTTTGTCACTTGCCTATTGGTTTGGCTCTCCCTGCTATTATTTAAATGTAGGCTATGTGCTCAGGATATGAAACAGATTTGAAATTACGCATTCAGGAAATGAAATGGATTCGAGACTTTAGAGCCTACAAAAAAAAATACAACTTAACATTTTCTCTTTTTGCATTTATTAGATTGTTTAAAAGTTATTTCCCTTTAAACTTCCTTAATGAAACAAAGTGAATTGCCTTGGAACGAAGGATTTTACGAGAATGGGTGTTCTCAAAGGGGCCAGGAACTGCAAGAAAAGTATAATAAGTTATGTTCCTCTTTATAAAAATCTGCCTACAGGCTTTGGCATCTTGCACGCATTTGGGAAGGACTGCAGGAGCCCTGCAGTCCAGGCCACATGTTGTTTCCCAGCTGCCCTTTCTAAACTTCTGGGTTCTAATCTTTCAAATGGAAATAAAAATAAATGCCCTGCCTACCCCTCCAGACCAAAGATCCCCATCATCACCATTGTCACTGCCATCAGATGTCCAGCCAGCGAGGGTGCTGGCAGAGAAGAGGGTCAGAGAGTGCAGGGAAAGGTCAGGGAAGGGCCCAGTGTCCAAGGACGGCTGGTCTCCCATCTCTGTGTCAAAGAGTCCGCAGGCAGGGCCTGGCCACCACAATCAGATGCACGCCAGTGATCACCCATGGACCCCGGCCTCGGCATCTCAGGAACGAAAGGACTTTAAAGGGATCCCAAGATTATCAAGTCCAACCCACTCATTTAGAGCTGAAGCAACTGAGGCTCAGCGTGAGGAGGCAAAACAGCTAAGGCTGCTCAAGGGTCAGTGCCCAGCCGGGACCCTGCAGAGATCCTGCGGGGGAACCACACTTCTTCACAAACAAGGGCACCCCAAAACCACATCAAACCCACTCATCACTCCCAGCTCTTGTTGGGCATTGAAGTTAGGATATCAAGGCATGGCCCTATAGTGGCTGACAGGGAGAACCGAGGGCCAAGCTTGAGTACGAGTAGCCCTAGAAGTAGCAGAGAGACCCGGTGACTGTGAATGAGGATCAGTCCCCAGTGCTCCACCAGCCGAGATTGGGGGTTGCGTCACGTGTGTGCTCTTCAGCTGCCCAGACAAGACAGGAGACCTGGAGTGGGCAGACACCAAGTGGCCACTTCCTAGGACAGGCTTCTGCACCCTGAAAACGCCCGAGACCCACAGGACAGTGTCTTTGAGTTGGAAGGAACGTCTAGGGCTATGACCACACAGAGCTGAGCCTGATGGCATCCTCCAGCCCAATGTCATGTTGACGGCTCAAGCTTTGCTGGGTCACCTCCAATGGCTGTGGATGCATGGTGTAGGGGCTCCCCTATTGTTGACTGGTTTCCCAGGAAATATGTCTGATCGACCTGCTGCTTCTGGCCTCAGGGGTTTTCAAACAATCAGCTGCTGGAAGAGAACGGTAGCACTGCCGCACTTCTCCATGTGTCCCAGGGGGCCTCTGAGGAGCCCTTCTCAACCTCCTGGGGGTGACAGGTCTTAGTTCCTTCCTCTCCTGACCCTGGGTAGGCCCCAGCAGGGTGGGGCGAGCAGCCAGCCCTCAGACGGCTCTCTCCTGCCCGTGGTGGCTGGTGGTTATCAGCCTGCAGACTGGCTTTCGCCACAAGGTCACGGCGCCTGGCCTGTGCACCTCCCATCACGTTATCTGCGCTATGGGACTGCGAGTTTCCTCCCTGGCTGCCACCTTCTGCGGAACCCTGCATTGCAACAGGTGCCAGGCCCTCCTGCCCTCCGCGGAGAGGGGGAAGAAAGGACAGGCTGAGGCTTCGCAAACTTCGGATTTCTTTCGCTAGCACGGCACTTGCTCATGTGCACAGAGAAGAGAGCAAGGGCAAGAGACGTTCCGTGAATATGCCCGAAACCCAAACACAGCTGGGAGGTCTAATTTAGGCTGCAACCCTGACACAGCGCACAACGTATGTACGGCAGATTTCCCGAAAGAAGGAGCCATCGCATGTCACGAGGCGACACACGAAAACAAACACTTCCACTGGAATGTTCTCAGTGTTCTGGAGAGTGATACTTGGGCGGGGAGGGGAGGGACACAAGAGGCCGGGGAGTAAAAACAGAAAGGGGGGGAGACAGCACACATGAGATCACACTATGGCTCACGGGGTGATGGAGCCAGAGCGCACAGGTGGTGCCGTGGAAACCCCTCTGCCACTGTCACCCCAGAAGCCATCAGAGGGCCACGTGGGCAGGGTGAGAGCTCCCTGGGCCAAGAGTAGGGTCCAAAGCCACTCACCACCTAGGGGACCTGGGCAGGTGTCTCAGCCTCTCTAGTGTCATTCGTCCGTTCACAGGAGTTGTGTGCACCCGATGCGTGCCGGGCACTGGGCTGGGCTGGGGGCCGGGGGCCGGGGGCTGGGGACTGGGGGCTGGGGGCTGGGGACTAGGGGCTGAGGGCTGGGGGCTGGGGACTGGTGGCTGGGGACTGGTGGCTGGGGGCTGCCAGTGAAGGAGCCATAGCCACGGGCTCTGGGCACACGGAGCTTTGGGAGAGCCTTCGTAAAGCAGTCACGCTAACTAAGGGCAGCCAAGCCCTGAGATAGATGCCCAAGGAAAGTCCTGTTGCTTTCAGAGTGTGTGACCAGACCCAAGGCACAGGGTGCCGGGGCTGGGCACATGCTCTAGGAAGGCCTGTTTTCACAGATTAAAGGTCATAATAAAAGGCACCTGATTGAACCATCCATGAGCTTGGAGTAGCCGTCCTCTCCTCCCTGACTCCTCCCTCTCGTGCCCACGCCCAATCCATCAGCTCTACCTCAAACCACATCTTGCATCCGACCACTTCTGCACCTCCACTGACAAAACCTGGCCCTGAGCAGCCATCTTTGCCTGGACTGGTGCAGTAGCACATCAGTCAGGTTCCCTGCTTCTGCCGTTTACAAGTGCTGGGGAACCTCTTCAAACCTAAAAGCTGACTCCTCTGCTTAAAATCCTCCAGTGGCTTCCCATCTCACTCTGACCTCCAGGCCCCTCCCCTGCCATGATGTTTAATATCTTACCTCCTCTGGCTTTCCCCTCCTCCCTTGTCTTCCCTTTTCCCAGCCTTCCTGACTGCCCGAGATCATGCCAAGCCTCAGCTCCCCATGCACCCTGCGGGGCAGGCCTTACCCAGATTGTTCCCTCGTCCCACCCCGGGCCCTACTCAGAGCCTCGTTCCCTAAAATCACACCCCTCCTGCCACTCAAAAGCGTCCCATCTGCCTGCCTCCCATCTCAGCTCTCAGCACCGCCCTGTCTTGTGGTAAAGTGATTTGTTCACGTCCTAGACTGTAAACTGCACAGCATGGACTTTGCTCAGTTCACTGCAGTGGTCCCAGCGGCTAGCACATGGTGTGACACACAACAGACACTTGATAAATGAATTACATGAGTAATTCAGTGCTCCCCCGAACATGCCCACTGCCTGACCCACGGAAGAGCAGAATCTGCCCCTAAGTCTTGCTCCCAGATTCTAGAACTCGCTGTGCTGCGAGTTCTAGGCGCCCCGGCCCACCCAACCCTGGTGAGGTGACAGCAGCAGGGGAAGCACAGAGAGCAGTCAGGGCAGGAGTCAAAGGGCCCAAGGCTTCTGGAATACCAGAAAGGCAAGGTGGCTGGGAGGGGGGGGAGGGGTCTCGGCAGGGAGGGGACTCCAGAGGGGAGGGGCGACCACGCAGGGGGAGAAGGCAGCGGTCCAGACTCAGGAGTGGTGCAGGAGCTAAGCGAGAGGGTTTAGCTGGTCCTCCTCCCGGCGAGTGTGGCCAATAACTGCGCTGCCCGTAGAGCGGCCGTGTGGGGTAAGTGGGGTGGGCTGAGCGGGCGCTGGCGCTCAGACCACGCTGGCTTCTCACAGCCTGTCGGGGAAACCCGGTGGCCTCCACAGTCGCCCAGCGGGTGAGCTCTGGGCGCTTCTGAAAATGGCAAATCAGCACAAGAGATAATGCGATAAAATAATTAATCCTCAGGATTACGACTGAGACGCTTGCCCCTCACAGACTCTATCATTACAATCACTCTCGGCCTATCCGTGTCCACTCCAATTTCCTTTTATCTGCCGGTTTATGGAGCCAGGGCTGCTAATCGGGGGACAGCCAACGCCCCTTGTCAATGAAGTGCCTTGTCAGTGAGACGTGGGCCAGATGAAGGGGCCTGAGGCCTGGGGACCCACAACCGAAAGGCTGACATGAGCCTTTGATTTCTGAGTTTAGCAAATTAAATTTTGGAAACCTTGCACGTTAATGTGGAAATTCATATTCAGCTCATTCACAGAAGTTGATAAGAGAGAAGCAGAAAGGAAACCTATATAATCTCATTATACATGCATTCCTGGAGTCCCACGGCTTTTCCATTTACAGAGTCTTTCAGATTCATCTCCTTTCTTTTCACTTCCGGGAACGCTAACCTAGCGCAATCTATCATTCCATAAATATTTATCGAATGCCCACTAAGCGCACGGCAGCCTGCCAGGTGCTGCGGGGGCGTGGGGAACACGCGTGGTTCCTGCCCTTGACACCACGAAGAGCACAGAGCAAGCTCGGCGCGCGGGCCTCGAACCTCCGCACAAGATCGAGC
This sequence comes from Mirza zaza, assembly GCA_008750895.1. Classification (NCBI taxonomy): domain Eukaryota; kingdom Metazoa; phylum Chordata; class Mammalia; order Primates; family Cheirogaleidae; genus Mirza; species Mirza zaza. Next base: position 48,444 of record VSMD01058078.1, on the reverse strand, counting down.
CTCCCTGGGGAGGGAAGAAGAAGGGAACAGACAGGTTTTGAGCACTTCTGTGCACCTGGACCTGCCTGGCACACCCCCCTCCTGAACCTCGCCCAGCCCCCCGCAGGGTGGGCGCACAGCCCTGAACGTGGCATAGGGAATGAGGTGACAAGTTGGGGTGCCGTCTGACGGGGCAAATGAGAACTGCCCGTGCTGAGGACGAAATGCAGTGCATCAGGCAGCACCTTGCCGTGACTGGGACACACTCGGGCCACTCTGTCCCTTTCCAACCTCACCGCTTCCCCCGCTTGTTTTTCTTATACATAAAGACTTATCTTGCAACATTATTTTAAGATTTAAATGAGATAATTTTTGCAAAGCTTCCGCCCAAGTGCCTGGCATTTATAGGCATTGGATAATGTAGAATGATAGCTAGCACTCTCATTCTCATCACGGCTGCCCTGACAACGGCTGGCCCACCCTTGGTGGCTTCCTTCATGTCCCTTCCTGCCCTCCCCTGTTCCTCGCCGGAGGGCCTTATCTTCCTTGTCCTCTGCACCAGGCACTAACGACATTGCCTTCAAAGTCCCACTCAAGACTCCGCTTCTCCAAGAGACCTTCCCTGACTTAATGAATGTGCCAGAAACTCTCCTGTGTGCATGTGCTCTCAGCAGCTCATATACGATGCACGTTACATTATGCACTTGATTATAGGTTGCCTTTAGAATTTTCTAGATAATTACAAGTGATAATTAGTTGATGGCTTCATGTAGGCACACCTTGCCTTTCTAATTAGAGTAAAAGCTTTTCAAGGCCAAGGATCACATCTGCATCGCTTCATCGCTGGCTGACCCAGTGCCTCGAGGGGTGCAGTGCATCCAGATGTAGAATACACGCTGGCTTAATTACTTCTCAAATATTAAGCAGATAAAATTACCCAAGTGATTTTCCTAATTCAAATTCAAGCATTTAAAACAGAATTGGAAAACTGTGAAAAAACAATGATTATATTTGTTCAGAGACACCCAAAGTGATTTTGGAGACTCTCATAGCTCTTCATTGCCCATCCTCCACAGCCCATGAAAGACCTGTTTCCACTCCTCCCTGCCCCCAACTTGCCCATTCCAGTCAATGACGCAGCTGGCCACTCCATTCCTCTATCCAGAGACCAAGCAGTCACCCTTGAACCCTCCATGCCACCACCCCACGCCACTGACATCAGGAGAGAGATTCTGCCTCCCAAGTCTATCCACGTCTACACCTGCCCTGCTGGTACCCAAGGGTATGTCACCATCCTCTGTCCCTCAGTTTCGGCAACAGCTCCCTCACTGGTCTCCTGCCACTCTTCCCATGTCATTCTCTCCGCTCTCGCCAGCCAGAGCGAGCTTTAAACACCACACACCTGATCCCACCACACCCAAGAAGAATCCTGCAGTGGCTTCCCAGCACCCAAGGAGGAAAAGCCACATTCCTCCCTTCCACCTTGCCTTAAAAGAGGCCAGGTGTTATGGTTCTTCTCCTAGACATGCTTGTCCTGGACATGTGAAGACCTGCTACGCAGTGTGCCTGGCTGAGGGTGGCTCAGTTCTGTCTTGGGTTCTGGTCATATCGAATTCAGCCCCCCTCCCTGAGAATCACCAGCACCCCCCATTTCAAAATCCACATGGTACACACACCAAACGCATCAACAAAGAACATGCTAACATTTAAAACTGCTAAGAAATCAGAATAACATCACAACATTTTTTAACCATTCAATAAAAACAATTGAAAGAAAAAAAGGTATTTAAAAATAAACTTGGCCCTTTTTCTTGCAAATTTCAAAAATCAACACTTCTTGCCAAGGAATTTTCTTTGGTGCAGGTTTTATGTTGTTAGAACTTTTATGAAGAAGCAGTTACACTCGAGTTTGTTTTATGTATCAGGTTCACCTTACAATTTAATCCTCCAGTAACGTTTTCATTTTCTAACAATTTCAACTCTAAATCTTCCTAGGTAAGAAGAACGAGCATAAACCCAAATGAGCAATCTGAGATTCCCTCTAAATTCTCCGGAGTCGTCATTAATCGGATGAGGCAGGCTGCTTACAGCCTCGATTTGTAAACATATTCGTTATCTGAGAGAGCTCTGCTGACAGAAGCCCATTTACTTGCACGGAACACCATAAAGCTGCTATAGTAAACACGCACAGCACAGCATCAGGTTATCTTGTATATCCATTAAAAACAGAGTAACAACTCTTCCTCATGCTCATGACACACACACACACTCAATTAATTTATGGAAATTAAATTGGTGGCATGATTGCTGCAGATGCACCAGCTACATGAAGGCACCTCCACGCTGCGGCTCAGAATGCAAACTCCTGGGACGGGGAGGGTGCCCCCAGCCTAGCAGATGAACCCATCCAAGCAAACCTGTGTGCTATTTTTAAAGCAAAACCCGCGTGACGAACAAGCCCCCAAGACATTTTATAAGGTCCAATCCCAACTGTGAACAGCCATGCTCTACCTGCCTAAAGACAGATAAATACTAAATCAGTAATGAGTACTGATAGGACATTTTATGACCCAGGGATCCTTGAAGGAAGGAGGGCCCAGGAAAAGTAATTCTTCTCTGCAAAGCCAGGTACACACTGCAATGAAAGAAGCCTTATGGCCATTTGGGATTTGAAAATGAAGCTCTTAAATACCGCTGAAAACGGTATGCTATTCAGACGTCTCGAGTTTCAGAGTAAACTTAGTGGCTTTCTTTATAGGGTGACAGCACTTATTAAATGGGCACAAGTTTTACACCCTCTCCTAGAACCAATGCAAATTCAGGGGTTTTCGGACCACAGGAGAAGTGAATTTCAGATGCAAGGACCCCCTGACAAGGAGCGTCCCTGAAGTCCGCTCTTGAATTCAAGCCAAGAAGGAACCTGGCTCCATGGGCTCCCTGGCGGGAGATTCCCAGCCCGCAGTCTGATCGCAGCGGAGCAGAGAGCAGCTAACACTTTCTCCAAACCCAACCTGCTTTCGTCTGCCAGTCCCCTCAACATTAAGAAGCAAGTCAACCGCCAAATACCAAGGAAGGCCCACCAAGCCGGAAGGGAGTGGGTGCCGCCTCCAGGAAGGGAGGACCCTGGGGAGGTGGGCGGGGTCTGTGGTGGGGGCTGGCTGGGGAGAAACCCTGCTCCTGGGAAAGCGGCCACCTCCACCAGGAAGCAGGCAGGACGGTCCTCCACCACGTGTCTCCCAGCTCAGGGCATCCTGGAGCCAGGGGAGGGGTGCGGAGACCTGTGAGAGCCTCCAAGACCTAGAGTGGAGAAGGAGCAGCTCTGGGGACCTGCCTGGGGCAGGAGAGGGCACAGGGGAGGAGAAAACACCTCAGCTGCCAATCTTGAGGCTGTGGGCTGGGTTCTGCTGTCTTCCTGTAGCTCCTGCCTGGCTCTCAGATCTCTGCCTAATAATAACATGACAATCACAACATCGACAGTAACACCGAAAACAGCCCTGTTCCGACCACACGCCGAGCCCTGTGCCACTGTACGCGCAGAGGTTAAATGTTAATCCCAGCTGCACCGTTCACACACTGTGTGGCCGTAGGCGAGTCAGCACCTGCACACTAGGGATGTTGATCATTTCTACTTAGTAGGGCTGTCACAGGATTAAATGGCGTAGCGCTCACCACGGCAGGCAGTGAAGGCTCATAACTACTACAAGCTGGCATTACATTTTTTCCTTTGTTTTGGATTTTCTTTAATCCCTACAGGTTTGCAAAGAAACTGAGATCCAAGACTATAAGAAAGACTAACGGTGGGCGGAAGACAAGACCAGGTCAGCGGGACCTCAAATGCCACCCAGGCTCCCTCCAGGGCCGGGCTGGAACTGAGCCTGTCCCAGCAGAACCGACCAGCCGACCCAGGCCAGGTGCCGTTTTCCCTCTGCCTCTCTGTCCAATCGCGTCGCCCTCCACCCTAAAATCCTCCTGAGGTGGATCCCATCTCCCCTGGTGGGGAACCCAAACTCCTGCAAGACAGTCAGGGCAGGGTCAAAGTGTGTTTCAGCATCTCCCAGGGAGGGGGCGGAGACAGGAAGAGCTTAAGGTTTAGTCTCACAAAGGCCCAAGTTCCAATTCTGCTTTAGTAATTATGTGTTCTTCCAGAAGTTGCCAGTCCTCTCTAAGTCTCAACATCTTCACTTTCAAAATGATGCTAAGGCTTACCGACCCTCAGCTCAGCTCGGGTGCAGCGAAGGGCAGAGAAGGGCAGCCGCGGTCACAGCCGCCTCCCAGCCCCCAGCACACCGCACTTCCTCTTGTTTTCTTCCCTTGACACATCCTGTGCCCTGGGCCTCGCCCATCCTCTCCGTGCTGCCCGCCCTCCTCTGCCTGTTAAACCGCATTTCTCTTCTGAACTTCCCTTCCAGCACGGACTCCTGTGGGAAGGCTTCCCTCGGGCTCCCTGAAACCCCGGAGCCCTGGCCCCAGTTGCCACCCTACAGACTTGCCATACCACCCCGCTTCAGAGGTTCGCTCCTCTCCCATCTCCCCCACTGGACTGTGTCCCTAGAGAGTGCCATCAGCAAGCCCTGTCTCTGGACCCGCGTTCCTAGTACCTTGTAGGCACTGGCTACGTGCTAGTTGAAGTGAGAGTGGAAACACATATGAAATGATTTGGGATCTGACTTGGAGAATTAAAACACACACACATAGAAGCAAGCGTCAGAACTGTAGCATGTCAAAGCCAGAATGAATATCCGCGTTCATCTTGTGCATTGCCTTTATTTTATGTGAAGATGTGTCAACCAGAAATCTGTCGACCGCCCAGGATGATACAGGTAGGAGATGCTTTGCTGGGCAAGTTGAACAGAATTGGCACACTCCCAAAACGGTTGCGTACCTGTTATGTGGCCAAGCTCAGGGGTAAAGCTCAGTGACATGATTGGATATACCAATGCGATGACTCTTACGCACAAGGGAGTCTTGTTTCTCTTAGCAGTCACCAAGGACACACCTAGAGACAGTCCTACAGAGGCCCAGGGCCACTTGGCTAACTCATAGCATGGAACGACAGGCACCACTGAGTGGCCTGATGCAGTCACCTCGTGTCCTAAATGCCAACATGGAAGAACACAAGGGGACACCAACTTCAGAAACATTCCCTTATGGAGTTTTGCCCTTCAAAAAAAGAAATCAGAAGTAAGGGAGATACAAATGTAGATTTTAAATTCCTATGCTTTAAAAGGTTTAGACTTTTAAGACTCAGTCCCTGGGGCTCTGCCTATCTTTGCCAGAGACACAAAATCAATGTAGGAAAAGCAGGACAGGGAGAACCATAAAACCAGAGCAAAAAGGAAAACAAAAACGTGACCACATACACTAATGGGAATACCTAAAGCAATAACATTTCGGCTAAGGCTCAGAAAGGAAATTTTTAAATAAAAGGAAAGATACTGGCAGGACGAGGAAAATCATATTCCAAACTTTCTTGCTCCTATGCTTCTTCATGGAAACCTTTCCACAAACAAAGCTGCCTCCCTGGGGTGGGTCAGGGCCGTCTGCAGAGTGAGCCTCCCATGGGTGGTGGGTGGTGGCGGGGCCTGGCCCAGTCCTCCTGGCTCTCCAGGGCCTAAACCTCCCGCTGCTACTGCACAAGTTCCTAATCCACCAGCGGTGAGGGCCTCAGGCTCGTGAGCCTAGAACCCCAACACCTATCTACTACTTTCTAATGAACCAAAGCCTCTCCCTTTTTATCAGATTCACTATCCAGGATTATAATGCAGTAGGCAATTTTCACAGGGAGGGTTTCTGGCCACGATTTTGTTCAATTGTGTTTTTACCCCAAATTCCTTAGATGCCTTCATGTATTTAATCATAAAGATGTAAGAAGATGGCAAATAGAAATAAATAAAGAGAACACGAAGTCATGCGTGTCAAAGTCCTCCAAAATAAAGACCCCTGGCCCCTCACTTAGCCCCACCGTGGGAGCCGAACAGATGCCAAGGGGCTTTATCCACAAACTTCCTGAACCACTTTTCTTACATGTAATTTTGGCAGGAACAATAAAAATCACCCTCGTCCCAGAGGGATCCTAGGAATTGGCCATAACAATCCTGAAATGGGTGAAAGAGCTGCACCCTAAGTCAGGGCCACCATCCTCATCGTTACTGTGAGTCTACGTGCACTGTCACATTTTCCAACTGTGATCTTACATGCAAGAAAGCATGTCACCTGTTCGAGGGAGAAAAGTTTAAAGAACATATTGCATCCAATTTTAAAGGTGTTTCTCTTATGAAGAAGAACTTCGTGGACGAATAATGCACTGCCCGAGGGCCCTAGTCAGACAGCACACACCAGAACTGCTGTTTTGTCAGGCCGAGCATCCATCCCCTGCACAGACCAAGACCTGCCTGAAATGCTTCCAGAGCGTCGGCAGGGAGAAAACCAATATTTCTTTAAAATGAGTTGATTAAAGAAGGGCTGAGATAGCAGGGTTTGCTTTGTTTCTGTGCGACAACACACTGTGTTCAGCATCCCCTGCAAAAGAATCCCATCAAAAGTGCTGTCCAGACAGAAAAATCTGATTAAAAATGCAATCGGCACGCACGTAGCCACCAGGCTAAGGTCTTTCACTTTAGTGCTTTCTCATCTTGCCTGGATTCGCTTGTAAGATCATTAGGTGTCATCAAGCTCAGCCTTGAGAACTGAGCGAAATGTTCACACTGAGAGCAACCATTCAGAATGGCCCATTAAGCCGGGGCCCAGAAGGGCTGTGAAGAGTGTCGATCAGCTTGAATGGAAGGTCGGTCACACTCAGGGAGAAACCGCAAATGAAACACAGACGGTGGAACGTTCTACACACTTGTTAGGTGTCCTCACTCTTCCACAGGCATTCGAACCAAACATCTCCACTGGCTATCATCGGAGCCAAGTTTATATTTTGACATAATTTACCAGGAAACCTCAACTCTCAGAACTTGATGAAGATCGTGCACTTTTTCATGTGCTTTCTTTATGTGAAGTAGTTATCAATAGGAATGTCCCACTGGCAAGAACTAGTCAAGTTATGAGGAAAAAAGTTTGTCTTGCTCAATCAATTCAATGAGATTCACTGTCTGAGCTCACATCTTCTCTGCCCCACCCTCTGAACTTGGCCCCACACTAGAATCAGGAACAACTCTGTTTAGGACTAAGCCATGTACCTCTAGTTGCTTATAATCTAATAACAGAAATATGATAGGTGGATGACAGGTAGGTAGATAGATAGTAACACATCCAAACATTGGGTGCTATCAATGCTTTAGGAATGATGAAAAAAAAAAAAACAGGTACTAAGGGAATATTCAGAATGAGTCAAGTTCACTTCCAATTGGAGTAAGCACCAAGGACTTCCTGGAGAAGGTGATATTTGTGCTAGGTATAATTACTAGAGGTAAATTTCTGCAGGTGGAGGCAGTAGGGTTTGGGCAGGAAGGGGAAAAGGCAAGTACTTGGGGAAATAATTCTAGGTGTAGGAACAATCTGAACCAACGTGGGTAGGTGCCAGGTCTTCAGGAGCAGTGATAAAAACAGCTTCGTGAATCAGAGGGTGTGTGGGAGTGTGGGGATCAGCCCGGGCAGGCGGGTGGCCCCCTGCCGACCAGCGCCTTGCTGCACACCTGGTTACGTGACTTGTAGAAATAGCTCACCCTCCCTCCAACTATTGCCCATTGTCTGTGTAGACTTCCAAAGAGAAGGAAGGAAAAGTAAGATCAAAACACTACCTAGGGAGACACAAGTTGCTCATCTTCAGAAAGCTCTGCCTCCTATCTCCAGAGGTTATTTGGATAAAACCCAATAAAAATATCAACTATCTCCCTATGTTTTACATGGAAAAAAATGAGTGGGAGTGTGGAAACATCACGCATGCAAGTAAATATAGAATCCCAGAGCTGGAGATAATGTTGATGACAGGGACTAGCTCCAGGCTGAAATAGAAAATAATGATTCAAATTGAAGCAGCCTGTTTCACCTTAGACAGGCAACTCTGTGGCTCTCAAACTCTTGTAACAAAATATTCATAACTGATATCAATAAATAATACAAAACAGATTTTTAAGGAAACCATCAAAATTTTATTTTCAAGATTGGAGAATGAGGAATGTATAATATTTGCACCTTTCTTGTTATAATACGAAAATTGTCAACTTTATCTCATTAAGAAAAAGATGGGGAGGCCTGTTCCAAAGTCTCATCCAAGCATACGACATGGAATCGGGAACACCCAGCGAGTCCTAGTTAATTCTGAGAGGGTCTAATGTCCGCGATGGCAGCACAGCCATACCCATACAGCCAAGCCCCAAAGAATGGGCTTTTCTTAAAACCATTTTCCCTAGAGGAACTTTCCAGATCGTCAGATGCAAACCATGGCACACGGCAGCAGGGAGGATGCAGTCCACCCAGGTGCAGGCCATAATAAGCAGGCTCTTTGGCTGAAAGGAATTTAAAATCAGTCATAAACCCAACCCAAAGTCTACCTGTTACCTAGTGTCCCCTCGGGCCAGCAAATGGAACAAATGTCAGCGGAAAAAAACACTCCCCTTCCCTGGAGACCTCTCCCAACGTCCTCCCTTGGTTCACCGCTGATCCCGATGCCTCCATCACTTGCCAAACGGTTCACTTGCTCTTAACAGCAACCTGTGACGTAGGCAGGCCGCTCCTGTGCAGGTGGCCCTTCAATGTCTCTGCAAACCAAGCTCCCTCGCCACCCCCCGAGAAGCTTGGCGGCTTCCCCGTTTTTCTCCTGGCTGTGAGCAGTCCAACTTGACCAGGGCTTGTCCACTTTGGCTGGGGAGGTGGGCAGGCCTGTTTGGTCAGACCCACGTAGCAATCACAGAAGTGGCTCCATCATCAAACCACGTTGAGCTCGCAGCTCCCCGCTGGGCAGAGGGGAACCGGGGAGTAGTGACTTAGGCAAACCCAGTGCACTGCTTTATTTTTGCACACAGCCCCGCTTCATATATATTTGGGATTCAGAATTCTCTCCTTTGACATATTTGCCCTGAAAACAACTTGCTCATTTTCAAAGGTAAACACCTTCTTGCCACTTGTGTTTACACCTTCAAGAAGTAGAGCCAACCTCCAGGGAGCTCAGAAGCCTTAGGCTAAAGCGGTGGCTAGAGACGGATTTAAAGGCTGAGAGAGTCTGCTGTGAGAGAGCCTGCCAGGGGGCTGCAGGAAGCCAGGGGCAGGGGACATTCCAAACCCTGCGTCCTGCACAGGGTATTGCTAGAGGCACCCGGGCTGACTGGGAAGAAGGACCCTCCCACTCCCCCTGCTGGGGACTGATTGTGGGGAATCAGTTTCCCAGGGGTGGTGACATCCAACTGAAAATGGGAACATGGTAAAAAAAAAAAAAGCAACAAGAAAACGCTTCAGACTCATAAAATAAAAGCAGATTCCTACACTGTACTTAGGGTGTGCCAATCACCGTTCTAAGAGCTTTACATATCTGTACTCATTTGATCCTCAAAATACTCCTGTGAGGGAAGTACTATATCCCCGTTTCCCATAAGAAGAAACTGGGGCACAAAGAGAGATTAAGTAGTTTGCCCAAGATCACGCAGCTAGTTAGTTAACATGGTCCATACAACATCCATGTTCATACGATAAACCTCCGAACATACTAATGAAAAACGTCGGAAAATCCTTTCTTACATTTTTGTTCCAGTCACATAAATAATTGGCAAAGACCCCATAGGTAAAAGACAGTGTTACGACTTCCTAAATGTAAGTAAATATTACAGCTGTGCTGTAACATTTAGATTCAGAGCTATGCCATGGTCCCATATATCACAGGTCTGAAACAGAAACGAATTTCAAATAATTATTTGAAATTTTATCTTTATTGTAATCCACATTTGCCAATGTATGCTTAATAAGGACCATTTAGCCAAATAAGTTTTTTTTTATAATAAGGGTAAGTTTAAGAGAAAAAAAATATGTATGTATTATTAAAAAAAATAAAATAAATTTTGCCAAGATAGGCCGATGAAAACAAAACATAGATGGTTTTAAGACATTTCTACATTTACGGATTCATGGGAATATATTAAAAATTCAATAGTGCTAACAGTTTTTTTGTGAAGTCTTTAAGGTTTTCTTTTCTATATATAAGTCACATCTGCACAGAGATCATTTAACTTCTTCCTTCCCATTTGGACATCTTTTATTTCTTTCTCGTGCCTAGTTGCTTTGGCTAGGACTTCCAGTACTATGTTGAATAAAAGTGGCTGGAAGTGGGCATACTCTTCTTGCTCCTGACCTCAGAGGAAAAGCATTGAGTATGGTGCTATCTATGGGTTTGTCATCTATGGGTTTGTCATATCTATGGGTTTGTCACGTCTATGGGTTTGTCATATATAGCCTTTATTGTGTTGAGGTACATTGCTTCTACACCTCATTTCTGGGTTCATGAACTAGAGACAATCTATGTGGTATTAGCCTACTATGGTATTAATGTACTTAATTTTAAAATTTCTTAATAGTTTCTGAGACTATCAATAAATGGATATACATAATTCTTCTGAAGTTTTTTTCTGTGAAGTAAAAGGGTTTAAAACTTTATAAATAACATTGCAGAACATTCATAATTCAACAACTCTAAAAAAACTGTCATTTTGTTGTTTTTTCATTTGTAGCTTTTTTCATCTGCATTTATTGTAACATACTTGTGATCAATAAACACCTATAATGTTATAACACTTTTTCAATAACTATACTATCATGAGCATCTTGCATGTTGTTACATTATTTCCTTATTATTTTTATGGCTACATAACTTTTCATGAAATCAATATATCATAATTTACTTAATCATTCCCCTATTGTTGGACAGTTAATTTTGGTTCCTTCCAGTTTTTCAAATATATAGGTAACAGCATTTTAAAATCTGTTTATTTCCTGCTCTTAGACTAGAAGTCCAGACATTGGCTTACCTAGGGAAAATAGGATTGAAAGAAGGTGGAATATTGGACTGTCTTGGCTATTGAAAAACCATAACTTTCCATAAGCTAGCACCTCATAGGTTATTATTCACTGGACTCCTGCTGTGCACCAGGCTCATGCACTCCTCACAACACACTTCAAAGTGTTAGTCTGCATTAGGCAAAGGTGCACGGCTAGTGAGTGGGGGGCAAGAGTCCCTCTGACCTGAGGCCCACCCTGTTGGAATTCACAGTAAGAGAGATGGTAGAAGGGAGGAGAGAAGGGAGGGATACTTGAGATGCCTGTGGGAGACTTTAGAGCTGCTTATCAAATATCCTCAGCTCTGCCCCACTTGCAAGCACCTGTGTGGACTGTGCCTCTGGCCCCACGGTCAGGTGAAGCCATGAGACCAGTTCTAGCCACTGAGCGGCGAATGGCAGTAATGTGAGTCCCTTCCAGGTCAGAGCATCTATCTGCTCCTGCAACATCTTCCAGAACACTCTCTCCCTCTGCAACATTTGACAGAACAGTTGCTCCACCAGCCTGGGGCCCAGAGTGAGGAGCTGAAGAGCAGGATCAGAGCTGACCTGCAATGGTCACAGAGCTAGATCAAGAAATAAACTTAGTTGACAAAAAGCACTAAGATTTTGGAGTTGTCTGTAACCACAGCATAACCTAGCCTCTCCTGCCTGATGGTTCTGAGATGACCATTGCATAAGCTTCCCCTATATATAGTTAACTTCCTTCTTAAGGTGATTTGAGGAGTACCTAGGGCACACCTGCCCAAAAATTCTGCCCGAAATACCTACTGGGCAGGACATGTTTGGGGAAGAGCCATGGAGGGGACCAGGGTGGGCAAGCCCAGCCACTTATATCTTTACAGACACAGGCTCATCAGCTCCCTGTAAGGGACGGTGGCACTTTTGTGGGCTGTGTTTGGGGACAGGCTGAAGAAAGATTTAGGGCTCTGAGTGCTCCCCAGAGAGACAACAGCCCCATAGAGCTCCCAAGTAGAGAGTGGTGGGCATGTGGGCAGCTGCCTGTGGTCCCCAGCTGTGTATGGCTAGACCCATTGCCAGATTCACCTACCCAACAATGTTGTCTTTGGCCATATTGTTCCATAAAGATGTGACTCTGTCACTCCTATTGAGACCTCTTCCATTCCAGAAATACCAACTCCTGGAAAGACGGCTTCAGGGAAATAGTGAGCCCGGTTTCAGAGCTGGCCTGCGGGGCTCGGATGCAAGCTCTGCCACTCATCCGTTGAATGACCTCGAAGCCTCTGCTGTGTCTGAGCCTCAAATTTCTCACCCATTACATGTGAATAAAAATATCTACTTTGTAGGAAGCCAGGCTAATTAAGAATAAGAATATGCTTGGCACACAGTAGGTCCTCAATAAATTGTACCTACTGCTGTTATTATAAAGCAAGTGACCTCCTAGGCTTATCCTCTCCATAAAATAGGAAAATCAGCATTAGTCCTCCAATGAAAGCAAAATGACATCACAAAAGAGCAAGGTCTCCTTCTATCTGCCTCATCTCAAACTTGGACAATCATTCTGAAAACACGCTTTCTTTTGCAAACACAAAGGTAAGGGAGCTATCGGGACAGCTGTTTCAGGAGATGCATGACTTGCTGCAGTAGCCACGTAAATGCCACATGGCTTGCAAGCCTTGAGAAAAACCCTCCTTCTAGGTGGGCCGGCGCCCTGTCTTCAGCAGGACCACTCTGAGAGCGGCTGCATGGAGCAGCACTTGAGGGGAAGGCTTGTGCTTCTATAAGCCCGTGCTCTACACTGGCAACCCATTAACCGCAGAGAGATTCAAAGCATCACAGGAATGGTCTCTTGAGAATGTGCTGCCACCATCCCTGCCCCCTTGGAGTCCAGAGCCAGAGGTACTTTGGCAACCACTGGGAATTTGCAATTCCCTAGATGAATTAGCTCAGAAAGACTGGTGCAAGCCAAACTTCTGCCCTCCAACAAAGCTTCCTGGGCGTTTTGTAAGAAACCCCTCTGCACCCCTTCTCTTGGATTCTTTCCCCGGCGCTGCCATTGCTCTCTGTAACTCAGGAGTTGTTAGGTTGTATTTTTCTTCTTAGGGAGTGGTTTTCCAAACAATTTGGTAACCTACCCTTGTTTTTCTGATGTGAAGGTTTTTTTACTCTCATTCCTTTTTTTTTTTTTTTTTTTTTTGAGACAGAGTCTCACTTTGTTGCCCAGGCTAGAGTGAGTGCCGTGGCATCAGCCTAGCTCACAGCAACCTCAAACTCCTGGGCTCAAGCAATCCTGCTGCCTCAGCCTCCCAAGTAGCTGGGACTACAAGCATGCGCCACCATGCCCGGCTAATTTTTTCTATATATATTAGTTAGCCAATTAATTTCTTTCTATTTATAGTAGAGATGGGGTCTCGCTCTTGCTCAGGCTGGTCTCGAACTCCTGAGCTCAAACGATCCGCCCGCCTTGGCTTCCCAGAGAGATAGGATTACAGGCGTGAGCCACTGCGCCCGGCCTACTCTCATTCCTAAAGTGCTATATAACATATAGTTATTTCATAGGATTAAAAATCTTCCAGGAATTATTCATAATAGCCAAAAAGTGGAAACAGTCCAAATACCCATCAGCAGATAAATGGATAAGCACACTGTGGTCGATCCATACAACGGAACATTATTCAGCCATAAAAAAGAATGAAGTACCGATACATGCTACAACATGGACAGATCCCAAAATACTACACTAAGTGAGAGAAGCCAGATACAAAAGGCCACATAATGTATAATTCTATTTATATGAAATGTCCACAGTAGACAACTCTAGAGACAGAAAATAGATTAGTAGTTGCCTGGGCCTGGGAGGAGGTATGGGTGGGCAGGCCATGTGGAAGTGACTGCTGGTAGGTTCTAGTTTCTTTTTAGGGTGATGAGAAGGTTCTAAAATAAAACAGCGGTGACGGCTACACAACTCTGAACATACTAAAAGCCAGTGAATCTCGTACCTTAAAAGAGCGATGAATCTTATGGTATGCAAATTATAATTCAACAAAGCCATCGTAGAAAATACATATTGCAATGTGAGCTTTGTGACTTCCCTTAAAATAAATGGAAACACTCTGGGGGGGGTCCCAATCAGAGGCGGGAATACGCCTGGTGGATGTGCAAATGCACACAGGAGAAGGGTCTGCGTGTGCAGCAATAGTCAGGGCAGGGCCTTGGGGTGCCTGGAAATCAGCCCCACCCAGAGGGAGTGGCCACTGGCCCGCTCCTACAAGTTACTGCCCCTCAGGTCCAGTGTTGCCAGGTTTTCACATTTTTTTTTTCAGGAAAAACCAAAACAGTTGAGTTTCAGTTAACATTTTCTTATTTTGGCTTTTACAACTAATTCAATTTTTTAAATAACTTTTTAATAGGTGGTTTCTGCCTTTACTGCTCAGTCGACAAATATCCCCTGAATGCCTGTTATGCGCCAGGACAGTCCGGAGCCCTGGGAGTGCAGCACCCACCAGGGCCTCGAGGAAGGGACCGCACCGCCCATCCTTCCGGTGGGGAAGGGCTGTGACGGAGCAGGCGGCACCGTACAGCATGCACCGAGCTGTCCCCGGAGCGTGGCACCTGACGCCCTGCGTCGCCACAGGAACCAGCCCTGCAGGCAGATGCATTCACGCAGGTGGATGGGAGCAGGCAGCCCAGCAAGCCGAAAAGGACCCTACCCGGTTCCCGCTAAGAGAAGTGTGATGGGCATGGACAGGTGGCTGTGGATCCGGCCAGGGCAGAACAAGTTTTCATGCCGCTGGCCCAGGCTGCTAGATGCTTCTCTCCCCGCCTCTCTCAAAACACCCACGTTCAGAGACCAAGGCACAGAGGCCAACCTGCCCTTGGGGACAGAGTATCTTAGTGCAATACGTTTTCAGAGCTTCAGGTTACCTCATGAAAGACCAACCTTGGGAATTTCTGTTTTTTTCTGGTTAAATGCAATGGCATTGACTATCCCAGCCTGTCTAGGAAAGAGGGCTCTCAGTAGCCTGCTGTATTTCACTCCACAATTTTTATAGTTCCTGGGGAAAATGTGTCGTTCTGGGGGTGGTTATTGTCTGAATGGGCTTTCTGTCCTCCATGAGTTTCACCCTCAAGGAAACAATTCTAGGAAAGGCTCTCCCAAGTAACAGTGAGTCAGAAACTCAAAATTAATATGCCGTTATTAGTTTCAAAGTAGGCTCCTAAATGTACTCTACCTAGGCTTATGACAAGTTAGGTATAATCAGAAACTAACACAATCTAAAATTTAGTGCCTCAGTGGGGGAACCCAACATGGTTGTGCTTTTCTAAAAAGAAAAGCAAGTCTCTTTCTGTTAATTGGCCCAACCCAATAAACACTTATTAAAATGTAAAAAAAAAAAATAACTGATCAACACCTAAGTGGACATATAGGAATAACATCTATCGGGTGTCGGGCAGGTGGGGGAGGGGATGGGTATACACATACATAATGAGTGTGATGCGCACCAACTGGGGGATGGACACGCTTGAAGCTCTGACTCGAGGGGTAAGGGGGGGCATGGGCAATATATGTAACCTTATCATTTATACTCCCATAATATGCTGGAAAAAATAAAAAAATAAACAATACATATATAAAATAAAAGACAGAAAAATATCCACCAAAAAAAAAAATGCTACTTTTTAGTAAGTCATGTGGTAGATCAGACAGCTGCAAATTCTTTGCTGCTCCGGCTACTGAAAGATAAAATCTAATTGCTCCCCCTTCTCCCCCTTGAATCTGAGTGAGTCTTAGTGACTTGCTTGACCTAGAGCATGTGACAGAAACGCAGCTCTGGGACTGCCAAGGCTAGCTTGTAAGGAGTCTTGCAGCTTCAGCCTTGGCCTGGTGGAGTGCCGGCTCTGGAGGCTGACCACCCAGGACCGCCATGCTGTGAGGAAGCCAGAGCTGGCCTGCAGAGAGGCCGCATGGAAAGGGAGAGATGCCTGACAGCCTCAAGCTGCTCCAGTCACACCGGCACAACAGTTGGACTTACGCATGAGGAAGCCGTGGGCAGGACGACTCCAGCACAGCCAGTACCAGACAGAAACCACGTGGACTAGCCCAGACAAACAAGTCAGCCCAGAGAACCACGAGATAGCACCACAAAATTTGTTTCGAGCCACTAAGTTTTGGGGTGCTTTTAAAACAATAATAGATAATCGGTAAAAATGATAACAGATAACAGCCACTAAGTTTTTGGGGTGGTTTCTTAAACAATAGCAGATAAGAGAATGTGATTATTTTTCATAAATCCTCATTTACAGTAAGAGGGGAAACATAGCAATTTTGGACAAATGATAGTTTCACATACATTCACCCTACAATCTATTCCATAAGTTATAGGTACAATTTGAAGAGTAGAAGTAATCATTAAATAAGTCAATATATTTATTGACTATGCACTATAATAAAAACACAAAACTAAGAAGTAGAATATCTCATCAGAAGAACAATTTAAAAATTCCTGGTCTGAACAAACCAGGAAACTCCGAACTATGACTGTTTTTGTTATAGGAGTAGAAAAAGGTAAAGAAATGAATTATTTCAAAGTCCTAAAGTAAAAGGAACTATTCAGCAGACATAATTAAGAACAATGCTATGAAAGTACACGTGTTAAAAAATATACATACCAACTGCCTGCTCCAGTCTGCAGTCTGCTCAAGAGCAGGAAGCAATTCCATTCAACCTCTAGAAACTTCAGAACATCAAGGTAAAAGAAGGATTTCCAACATATATTTGTGGCTGTCATGATTAAATGTTTAAACATGGACTGAACTTCTATTGGTGCTTGTGTTTTTATCTTTGCTCGCCATGATTTTTAAAACTTTTATCATTAATGTTATTTTTTAGATCTGACCCAAGGAAAGTGGGAAGGAACTGGAACAAAGGGCCAGCCCTTCTGTTTGGCTTCAGACTTATTTTACATCTGAGCACATGTTAGTCCAACAGAGCTGCCTTAACCTGGAAAGACCTTCAAGTGGGAGTACTGCAGAGACCACTGTGTTATTTTCCTTTCTCTGATTCTTCCCCTAGACTCAGTCACTGTTAACTCCTCCAGTGCAGGGCTGCAGGCAGGGTCCAGCAAAGCATTACTATCAAAACATAAATGTGTAAGAGCAAAGCTACAGGCTCGAGAAACAAGTTTCAGTTACCCATGTCCCTACCTGTGCCAACATTCAAGCATGGAAGAGACGACAGAAACAGCGGGCTGTGACGTTTTCCATTTTCTTACATTCTCAGATTTCCACCTTCCAAACTAAGCATTTCTCCCAGAAGGATCTACTTTCCAGCTATCTCTGCTGATTATTGTAATAAATGTTCTATATAATACGTATGCATCTACCCACTGAAACTCTGCTGACACAAGAGTCTCTCTGGAAAAGAGACTGCTACCTAGCAGCAATTATCTTTATGAGCTCTCATGAATTTCATTAATGATGAAATGGGACAATTTTCTTTTTAATAATTCTGTGAGAGTCGCAGTTAAACAACTAAAACAGCACCGGCCACATCTGTACCGTACAACGCAACATCTTGCCCTCCTAACAGGGAACTCCAGCTGGACCTGCAGCCCCAGCAGTGAAGGCCAGAGAGTCCCTGGCCAGGCCCTGCAGGGCTGGAGGGCCCCGGGCCCGGCATGTGGGACAGAGCACCTTGTTTTCTGATTCAAAGACAAGACATCAAGGGGAAGGTTTATAAATATAATAATTTTTGGTTTCGAGAATTATAACACCAAGCAAAGCCAGGATATGCTTGATCTTCCAAAGAGGTTTTCAGATGAGATCTTTAGAAGCCAGACAATGTAAAATTTTTCCCCCTAACCAAAAAGTCTTGGGAATCTGCACTTTGTCAGTAAAAACTCTGAAAATGAGGCACCGCACTGTTTTACTCCCCCAATGCAGTAGAAGACAGCCCCATGATAACAAAGAGAAAGAAAAATAATTTTTCTTCCAAGTCAGAACATAATACAAGCTTACGGCTTTAAAGTAACTTTGCTGTTGAAAGCCTCAAAGGAGCGACTGCTGTCCTTGTCACACTAGTTGGTGATCGTGGTCACCTACAGTGAACCTCCCTAGAAAATATATCAGGAAGGGAATGGGAAGGGGGAGCAGCGTGTCCACCAACTCTGGAATCCCAGAGCTAAGGAGACCACTGGGAACTAAGGGAAGTGAATGTAGGGTGGTGAGAGCAGAGCTCACTTCTCGTGGTGGTAGAGAATCCATAGCGATCACGGCAGGGGACATTGCAGAGGCCGAAACCATAAATAAGGTCGGAAGTGATTTGAAGTCATAGACCCGCAGTGAGCTGTGTGGAGGGAAACGAGGCCGTCTGATGCCCCCGCAGACCCCCCTCGGTGCCCTTGTTACATGCGGGACCAGGTTCTGACCCAACAGGCTTTTAAACTTTTTCCTAAAGCATGAAAATGATCCTAAATTCGTGGCGGACTTAGCGTTTGAGGATCTCAGGACCCAGAACCGCTCAGCCTGTGGCAGGGCCGGGTGCTCCGACGGTGCCTTCCGTGAGTGATAAACCGCCAGCGCTGCAAGCCTGGCCATGGCGGGGCGGCGAGCGGCGGGCTGGAAGGTGTGCGAACCGCGCAGGGTGGGCGGGGTGTCACTGGAAGGCTGGCGCGTTTCGGCCCACCCCACCCCACTGCCTGGCTCTGTTCTGCTCCAGCCCTTTCCCTTCATGGGGGAAGTGTCTGGCTGTGGTCCGCGTCCCCCTGTCCCGCCTCGGAACTCGGGCCGGCGCTGCTGCTGGTCCGCACGTTCCCAAACCCTTATACAACAGGCATACTCGTGTCTCTGTTTCCTACCCAGAAGGAGAATGTAGGGGTGGAGGCTTCCAACTTAAAGACCCCAACCCAAGATGTAGCTGTTACTATAAAATTAACAAGGGACCGGGAGGCAGGGCTAGGGAGCATGCTTTTTACTGATCCAAACGCCTTTCTTTGCCTCTGGGCGTGACCGGAGCGAGAGGCCGGGCCGCGGTAAACCGTGCACACACAGTGCGTGCAGGAAGGTTAAGTTCCAAAACCCACGGCAATCTGCCCTGCTTCCTCGGCTTGCTATAGCTGTATCCTGATGTCCCTTTGAAAGCTATTTTTAGTAACAATCATTATTCAACAAGGAGGAACAGACATTTACTTACATCAAACGTGTGCACAGAGGCGCAGGAGACTCTGCCCACCAAAGGCCTGCCTTGTAAAGGCATCTTCCTCCAAGTGACCCGGAGCCCTTTCCCACCTGGTGTCACCAGTGGTCAGAAGGCTGGAACCCCTGCCACAGCTTAATGGGATTCAACACGATAGTGTGTATGGTGGTGGCCACCTGGGAATTTCCCAGGCTCCTGGAATGCATGTGTTTTTTCAGATTCGAAAAAACAAAAGTACCCAACGGTGACATCAGATTCTCCACTATAAATCGCATGTGCATTTCACCCAGCCCTCACTTTGCTTCTTGCTAAGCCAAGCCCTGGGGCCGGCAGTCAGGAAAAGGAGCCTTCTCGAGCACATGCACATTTTACTCATTGTCTCAAACAAGAAAAAAATGGATAAAAGGAAGATCTGGGTACCTTCTGTTGTTGCCAACCTGTGCTGGCAGGGCTCTCCGGGCAGGGGAACCTGGAAAGAAGGCACATAGCAGGCACCGTAGGCACCCATGCTGCAGCGCACGCCTGCCATCTCCCTGGATACCTTCTACCTTCTGCCATCTCTGCGCCGTCCCAAGTCATAAGCAAACGAGTATGTTTGCACACACGCCCGGTCTAGTCACGTTGTTTTCTGCCTCCATATAACCCAAGTGAGCAACCAAGAGCTAGAACTGTGGGTTAAAACGATACGTCTTCCAGACTTCCAGGAAGCTTTTCCACATGGACTCCTGCATGGGGTGGGAAGCTGGATCAGAGGACATCTACACGATCCCTTTACTACTTCAGAGTCTACTGTTTTATTCCTCGAGCAGCAAGTGTCTTCAAAACTCCTTGTGGTAGGAATCCGAGAATTGCTCTGTGGGTATCAATAGAGCGGTTTGGAGAAGCAGACACGGAAAGACAGCCACAACCCAGCAATGACTTTTTCAAAGACATCATAGCTTCATGTCTGACAGGTCAACTCAGAGGAAGGAAGCGGACGCGTTGGCCATCAACTGTCCCCGTCCTAGCTACCTCTGCACCCCACTTAGGGGCACGAGGGCCACCTCCCCCTGCCAGGTTCACTGAGCTCACGCATTCCGGAGGCTTCCATCCTGAGGCTCTCTCTGATTGCCTCTGCTCCACGCTCCCCAGAAAGCCCACCTCTCCCCACATCGGCTAATGGGCAGCACTCATGAGTGCCTGACGCCCAGCCAGTCAGAGCCTGCTCACGCTCCACTGTCACGAAGAGAATGTGTCTTGGTCTTCTGTCACTCACACTGCCCCTCCAACACAGTTTCCAAACTTCCAGCCACCACCACAGAACAAGGCATTTGTCTCCTTCCTAACCCTACAGAAAATCTTAAAGGGTGGCGAGGAAGAGGATATCTTATTCTGTTTATAAGTGTCGGAGCCACCACCAAACAGTCACTTGGAGCTCTGTCGTTTAGACAGAACAGCAGGAGCTATAGGAGATGTTTTCTACATCATGATGAACATCAACAGTTTGTTTTCCAGAATGTTCTTTCACAAACACCTGTGGAGAAATATCTTTATTCTAAATATCTCCAGGTTTACATATGGATCAATACTACCCTGGTAAATTATTAGGAATAGTGATTTCCTGACCATTTCAGATACAGGAATTAATGTTAAATAATGTTTTAATGTTAAAAAATATGCCTCTCCATATGGCAGTAGTTGTATGTTATATCTTTAGGTTATTGAAAAGATACATAATTAGAGAAGCCTATCATAAATTCAGCGATGCTTTTAATTGAATTTATGTGTGATTAGTCACACTAGGACCCACATGCACTTGGAAAACAGTGACAGCACACATACATACATAAAGTGCACGTAAAGCTTACTATGTACAGACACTCTGAATTCTGGCCCTGCAGTAAACGCTCAGTCCCCACCTGCCCAGGCAAAGGCCCACACACGGGAAACTCTGTGGCTTGTCCTCTTCTGTGAATTTCAAAAACCAAAATTTTACTAGATGATCCCCAAAGAACTCTGAATGGACATTTTTTAAGAGGGGAAAAAATAAAATCATTTATTATTAATTTTTTTCCTTTTATGCTACTCTCGTATTGCTGTTATGCTACCAAGCACTGTAACAGATATCAACAGCATGGATTTTCTACCATTTCATGTTGCCCAACCATCCACAGACATTAAATAAAAAAGAGATACTAACGAATCACAACGTTCTCTGCTCCCCGGGACTATCAGAGTCTAATTAAAGGCCACGAGATCAATGCTACTCCGAATGAAAAAAAAAAAATCACCATGGGAACTATGAAGAGGAAATAAGACATTTGTTAGCAATCACGTAAAATTACCCGGAATAATCCTCCCTCCTTCTGCTCCCCTCCCGACAAAAAACATCCTTCTAGGCATAAATGTAAATAAACATCGATAACCAGATTCCGTATGTATTATACCGACTGCAGGAAGAGGAGAAACAGCAGCCCTGAGAGCATGGCATGGGAGGGGGGCAGACAATCTGCTGTGTTTTCATCTTTCCTACAAAGCCAGTCTAAGCAGATGTGCTCACGGGTGTCTTATGAATTGGTTTTCTTTGGTGTTGTGTTTTAATGTGTTCGAATTTGCTCCTCCTTGTCCCCGGGGCAGAGACGAGCCCAGCCCCCCAGCTGTAGGACCCGATTATGGTGGGGGTCTCTCAATGCTACATTTGGTTGGGAGGGGAGATGGGCGGGGGCCTGGCGGCAGCCACTAGACGAGACCCGCCCGGAACAACTGAAATAAAGCACACGGAATCTGTGCAGAATCTGCATGCCAGATCCTAAAGCAATCCCAATGCCACGGGCAATTTACTTCCAGACACAATTTTTGACATGACAATCACCTACTATCAGTTGAGGGTAAAATCACATTTCTATAATTTCAGGTTTATGAAAAAAAGGCAGTGGTATAACGTTTAAAGGACTGATAAATATTCCAGTGAATATTGTAACATCTTTACTTAATTTTTGCTGACAAAGACAGAGAAGGAGAACAAAGCCGGTTTTATCATCCATTTTAAAACACCATAGGATAATTCTCCTCCAGAATTCTTAGAGCAAATTAGCAGTTTCATATTCCAGAAAATATCACTCCCAAATGATCTTCACCAACCCAACTCGCAAAACAGATTTTACAATCCTAGCTAATGCTCTCACTCCTGGGCTCCAGGAACGGCTCTGAACTCCATGTTGGGGCCCACACGTGACGTCCTGCTACACACCCCGGCCACTGAGACCCAATCTGCGGCCAACGCAGGAGCCGGCTGAGTGCCCGCCACCACTCAGGCTTTGCCAGCAGGTATGTCGGGATTACTGATGACGTTCCTTCCAGTAATTTCACATAGGGCTGGACAGAAACAGAATGGTTCACTGGGAATAGTAAAACTCTTCTTAAATCTCCTCCTCCCTTGGCAAATATCAAAACTTAAAAAGAAAAAGATGCCAAGGCTCACTTCCTGTCTCTGCCCCCACCTGTCCTCAGAGGCAGCACGAGTTGCCAGGGGCGAGAGGGCAGCGCTTTGCCTCATTCCGTTCCTGACAGTTTGAAGAGCGCGCTCAATAAACGGCGCCACGTCAGGCTGGGAGCAGCCCCGGGGGGCACCCTGGGCAGCTGCTGTCCCTCTCGCTTTGCAAAAACCCAGGTTGGACAGGGAGGCGACTCCCCACAGTTACCACTCGGGACAGCCCACTGCGCTGCCAGCTCCAGGCTGGGCCAGGAGAGGGCCGAGTGGACCACAGACCGCGTCACTGGCACCCGCATTCAGGCAAATCAGCTAAGACTATAAGGAGGGTATTTTAGGCCTTGAGGTTGATCACAATATAACTGAGGGGCTCACAGGACACATGACTGGAACTGCCTTTGCTCTTTGCTCGAGCCGAGAGCCAGCGCGTCCGTCAGAAGGCAGGCTGCGGCGAGCAGCCGTGGTCCCCCCGGGCAGCAGAGGTCGGGACAAGCCGCCCCGCAGCAGCAGGTCTCCGCGCGGAAGACGAGGACGTGTTTTCATAACAGTGGCAGCACTCTGCAAACATAAACGAGCTCCAGCGAAAGCAGGTCCCTTGCCAAAACAGCAAAACTCCCATTTCCTCTGTTCCTTCTCCAGTGCCTACAGTTAATTCCCTTCTTCCCCCCAAGAGTCGGATTAAGGGGGCGTGACTGCTCCCTGGCAGCTATCAAAGGATATCATCGGCGCTGAGATAGCTGCGGGAAGATCTCCGCTCAGACGCACAATGGGCCAACATGTTTCTTTCTCTAATTTCCTTTCTAAAGCTAACTGCTTTATCTCAGGGAAAATGCTGTGTTCCACAGTCATTTTCTTTCTAACAAGAGCCGCTTGTATCCCCGGCTGGCTGTGTAAAAGATCACATTCTGTTCCCCATGAAGAAAATGGCACTGGTCCCGAAATGGCCGAGTCTTGCAGGAGGAGGCGCGTGCGAGTCGGGGTGCTGTAAGGCTCACCCTGCCCCGCGGTGGGCGCCGACTCCGGCAGCCCCTAGAGCCGGAAAGCAACACACACACAAACGCGAAGCCCGGGGCATCGGGGCCTCCAGCAAAAGCCCTTGAGAAAACTCACTGTCTGCAAACGGCCTGTAGAGATTTCGGGAGGGATTCACCTGCTTCATTGGGAGCCCCACGCCAGCACCACCCCTCCAGGCCAGGACGCCTTTCTTCCTTTGCTTTTGTCTTTTTTCTGTCCCCGAGTCCTTCCACCCTAAGACCCGGCAAGTGACCCCTCTGCCCCTGCTGAGGACACACGGGAACACTTCTGCTGCCCAGTTAGAGCACACGTCTTCAGGAAGACTGTCAATGGAAAAAAAGCCAAAGACTGCAAAATAATTTTAAAGAGATTTATTCTGAGCCAAATTTGAGGACCATGACCCAGAGCCACTGCCAACAGGCCTTGGGCAAATGGACTCGCTGTGGCTGGGTTACAGTTTGGTTTTTAGACATTTTAAAGACAAGGGTTCCGGATAAAGCCATCAATCAATGTGTGGGAGGCATACATTGGTTTGGCCCAAAAAGGACGGCCATCTCGAAGCGGGGGCTTACAGGTTATAGGTGGGTTTAAAGATTCTTTAGATTGTAATTGGCTAAAGACATGAAGCTTTGTCTAAAGACCTGGAATGTTTTAACATAAACTGTTTACCAGAGATAAGCCACCATTTGTTGCATAAATTGAGGGCCTGCAGGTTTGTCTTGCACACTCTTAGGCCTGTTAATGGGTTACAAAGGAAGTCTCCAAGAAGGGAGGGGGGCATGATAAGGCATGTCTGACCTCCCTCCTCCTGGCAGGCAACTTTGCCCTAGAATATTCCTTTGGCCACGAGGGGGTCCATTCAGTCAGCCGGTGGGAGTGGGGAGGGAGTGAGCATTTTAGTTCACAAGACCAAGACTGTCTGCAGCAGGCGGCCGTCAGAAACCCTGTGTCCCTCCTGTCCCCGGCCAGTGCAGGCTGGGAAATGCTTCGAGACCTTCAGGAGACAGTCATTCTGCAGCAAATGCCCTGCTCCGTTCATTTCTAAAGGTTTTCTGCTGCCTTTCGAAGTGGCCTGGCAGTGCCTCCCAGGAAACATTAGGCCACCAATGTGCAGCTAGAAAAATGGCACGGGATGGCAAGAGCCCTTCAATTAGCAATAAACAAGAGTGTTAAAACGATGACACCTGAACCCAGGCATGTCTTCGGCCCAAAGTGACCAACGGCATCGTTTCCAGGGCTGTCCAAGGCACCCACGAAACGATGCCTTCTGAGCCAGCTGAAATCAATATTGTGCTTCTGCTGTGGCTTAGATTTAACACAATGTTGGTATCAAATACAGCATTGATAAAAGAAAATACCAGCTTGGCCTGTAGGTTCTATTAAATAAATCCATTACTATGGAGAAAACTATCAAAACTTTCAGAGACTTTTAATGCGCTAGAAGAAAAATCAGAGCTTTTATCTCTACTTGCTTTTAATTGTGTTAGTTCATGTTTAAAGATGCATTAGAAGCATTTTAAAATCAGTGATATTATGTTGCATTTTTCTTCTTTCTTTTATGGATAGACATTTCACAACCAAGAATTTTCTCCCATAAAGTAGAGAGATAACGGGAAATGACCCCTTAGTGTTAAAAAAAAAAGGAAAAAAGGTACATTTAAAAGTAATAAAGATTGAGGACATGCCAGGGAAAATAAGTAGACAGTGCTTAAAGAATAGCTGGTGCATGCCTTTTGACCTTATTTCTTTGTTACTTCACCTTTTGGGTGGCTGAAATGCAGATATGATGGCTGGAGTTGGAGCAGCCATTTTGGGCTATAGGGTAACATTGGGAATGTAGGCCAGTCACAACTAACAATTAAAAGGAGTCAGTGGCCTTGAGGACTTTGTAGAGCAGCCCTGCCCTACCAATTCTAGCCTATGAGAAAGAAATAAACACCTATTTTGTCATTTTGTCTAAGTGAATGATGTTCTTGCTATTGCTCACAGCCAAATCTTCACCTAAGTTATACACCTCGTATCTAAAGCCTTCAAGACAAGCATAAGGAAGGTTTGAAACTAATAAGCAGGGTTATTTCAGAGCCAGAATAGAAAAGAATGCATTGGCCATAGGAAGTGAAGCAGACACAAGTATATATGTAGAGACATCCATGGTCCAAAAAAGAAAAAAGAAAAGAAAAATAACCAATGGCTATAAAATGAAAGAAATCTAATAGTTCAGGTGGACTAGCTAGTCATCCATCTAGCTAGTCATCAAAGGAAAGATGCTGTACCTCTAGCACATAGCTCTGTGTCTAGAACAAAGTAGATGCTCAATAAATACCTATGGACTGACTCAAGTTGAAGTCAAAGGTCTTCAATAAATGCCCACTGAATGAAAGAAGCTGAAGTCAAGGTTAGCTAGTCAATGTAAGCCCAGGGGTCCAATTATTAGAGGGTCCTTTCTAATATAGTAGAAAATAATGAAACTTTAGATCTCAAGTTTTCATGAAAATGGGCCTAGAATTAAAGCCCTCTGATGGTTCAAGTGAAAAGTAGCTAGAGAGGGGCCTGAGAAAACAGAAAATGTGCCTGGTCCACGGGAATTTAAAGCTTTATGCTGCTGTGTCTGAGAAGAAAGACTTTAAGATTGTCAAGGTTTTTGTGTATTGATACCTTCGCATTCAGATTTCATAAATCTTCAAAATAAAAGATCAATACACAGACAGAATGTTTTGAATCTAAAAAACACAGACGAAAAGTAGAGATCCCTTTGGAATTCCTGTCTGAAGATACTCCCCCTAAGAACTTAGAGATAGCAAGATCAATAACACCCGCTGTTACCCTAAATAAATCAAGCTCATCACGGAGCTTTACAGAACAAGTGTTTTCCGTCATATGAAAAACTGAACACAGCAGAGTGGGGAGGGGCAGGGAAAACAAGAGTATTGTGCTTATTGCCCTTCGCTGGAGGGTCAACTGCAGCTTCTTTATTAAACAGAACACGTCCCAACCTTTAGTGATCTTTATGAGATTTGCCAACCATCTCTCCTTTTAATTTAAGTAATAAAGTCTGTCCCCTTCTCTCACGTTCTTGCTTCACTGCAAAAGTACACGCCATCTTCATTAATTACTATTCAAGAAACAAGGTGTCCAGAAAACAATCTGCGCATGAGGATTGTTACTGCTTTAATTTCTGCATAATACTTCTTTCATTAATTGCCCTAAAGAAATGAATTTGGTTCACCTGAACCAAACACTCTCTTAAATAATTATTTCTACTGTAGCCCAGCGATTGATGATTTCATTGATTCATATATTCATTTATAAGGAAATGCTTATTGAAGAAATAAATATTTATCAAGTCAATGTTTATCAAATAGAAGGCCTACTATGTGCCAGCCACTGTGCTAAAAACTGGGAATATGACGCCCTTCTGGAGTGCACAGTCCGGTCACAGGATGACTGTGCTTTTAATGTCAAGGACCAGGTACAGATTTCACCTTTCTCTGTCCCAGACAACAGCACGTGACACGGAAAACAGACAAGGTTATTATTCTTCATTTGCTGCTTTTTCCAAATACCTCAAAAATTGTTATTATTTCTGATATTGATTTGTGCTAAATTTATCAAAGGAAGACGCACCAAGGATTAGCATGTGTAAGCTCTGAAGAAGGTCAAGATCACAGCAAAGGTTAATTGGTTTCTTTGGAAGTCATAAGCGTGGTGAATGCATTCTAGTCCACCTGTCTCCACATCTTACCTTGACAAGAGGTCAGATCTCATCCATAAAGAAGAACACGCTCAACCTCTGCAGACACACAACACACACACACACACACACACACACACACACACACACACACGACCACATTTCTGACATCAAAATTTCTCCCACACGGACAATAACTTAAATAAAAACACTCACATGTTTTTTCACAAGGAGATCCATGATGTTATAAACAAGTTAAAATCAAGGTAAAATCAAATGCCAATTATGGACACGTGCCTTGAGGAAATTTGACTCGAGAATCTCCTTAGATAATATTTTTGAGAAGCGTAGCTACTTTCTGTTTATTTCTCCCTATATACCTGCCATACCTGGTGCATATTTACAATCCACAGCAGACCTGGGTCCAGCTGACAGATGTGAGCACAGTTGCTGACATCCAGCTGTCAAAAGGCATCAACAGACTTGCAGTAAATATCTGACTTCTTTAGAAGCCAGTTTGGTTTTTATTTACTTTTTGAAGCAATAGGGTGGACCCATTCATAGGCTGGTTCGTATCAGACCCTTAAGTGTGCAATGAAAACACTACAAACAAAAGTAAAGGCAGAGAATATTGAGTGTTCAAGAATTTGTAAAGGAATTGACTAAACTGTTTCAAGAACTTTTCAGTCCATTACTTTTTAAAGGATTTCTTAGCTCAGCATGTTTCATGGATTCAGAATGATTCCTCTTCAAATACCTTTATTTGCTAATGTTTATAAATATTTACCCAAGTTGTTACCGTGTGTCTCAAAAGCAGCACAGATAAGGCTCTTAGTCTGTTATGGAAAAAAATCTGCAAATTAGTTGGGCTTGAGAAGTACCATAAAAGGATAAACTCCTCCATCTCCCCTCATGAGGACCAAGCAAATTCCTTTGAGTGGACAGAAAGCAGATGCAACGGCTGTGCCTAAATAATCATCATTTGTATTAATCTCTTTTGATATGCCAGATACTGCTCAGTGCTTTATGCATAAAACCTCACTTAGCCCTCAAGACAGTTCTATGAGGAATTTATATCATTATCCCCACTTTCCAGGTGAGAGCACCAGGGCCCGGAGAAATGAAACCTGCTCTAGATCACGTGGTTAGAAAGTGGAAACGCTGCGATGCAAACCGTAAATCTGTCCGACGTCAAAGCCCATCAAGGTACTGGGGAAAAAATTCAAAGCGGTAGTTTGCCCAAGGTTACCAACTCTTCGAGTGAATTTTTCCATCAACAATAAGTCAGAAGGAATGACGGCAGCATCTGATTCCACTTGGATAGCAAAGCCCGGTTCATGTGCCCCAAAGATGGAAAGAATAAAAATAAAAACAATTAAAAGTGAGCTCAAGGAAGTGAAAGAAGCCAGACACAACAGAGTACATAGCGTACGATCCCATTTACACGAAATTCTAGAAAAGGCAAAACTATCGTGACAGCAGATCCGTGGTTGCCGGGAGCCAGGGATCGCAGGGCCCCAGGAGATGATGTCAGGATGGACATCCTTGTCATGAGCGAGGTGATGTTTTCACAACTGCACATACGCGTCAGATCATACAAGGAGGGAATTTTATTTTATGCAAAGTATACTTGAATAAATCTAATTTTTTTTAAGTGGGCTTAAAAGGAAGTTGAATAATATGCATACAGAACGTATAGCATAATCTTTCTTTCTCTTCTCTTTTTATGTGACCTTCAAGTAAACCTACATGCAGTGGGAAACTCTCGAATATATCCAAAACACCAAAATCTCCCATGGGTCGAGGCTTCTTATTGGCCATCTCATTCCTTCCCAACCTAACGCGAAGTCCCAGGAAATTTACCTTTCACTGAAGTTCTCTCCATCAGTTGACAAATGTGTGTGACTGTTTATGACAAGAGCGAGGTCCTGGATGCCTGGGAGGTACAAGCCATACGGGAAGAGGCCTGTCCTCAAAGTCAGATGACTTTCACTCTTGACCTGGCCCTTGTGCTTCACAGCTATGTGTCCTTAGACAAGTCACTGTACCACTCTGAGCCTAAACTTTCACTTTCATAGAATGGGGATAATAGTGTCTCCCTTTTAGAGTTTACAACAATTAAATGGACTGATATAAATGAAAGTCCATTCTACTGTAGCATCTATAGTTGAAGTCATAAAAACTTAAACTTTATTAAATTTCTTATTTGTTCTCTCATTATTCCAAGCACACAACTAGATTCTGAGTAGGGACCCCATGTACTGTTCACTGTGCTCAGTTACACACATACTCAGTACACTCCATAATGATCTCTGGGTAATTACCAATAGAAGATGATAATAGGAAAAAGGCAGGATTAGCATATATAGGTAAAGGTGAATACGAGATAGATTAAAAAATATTATAAACTGAATACTGAGCAAAATGATCTTATTATATGGCTGTCTGCGAAGTTACTGCGAAGTATCCAACTTAGTCATTTAATAGATAGGACTTTTATCACCCTCTCCCCCAACCACACTCTAAACAGGGGAAGTATTTGTTTGAGAGAGGGATGAGGTTAAAGGTAGGACAAAGTTTTGCTCTGCAATTATCCCAAATACATCCTTTCAGTTACTCGAGGTCAGACTGTAGGCGCTGTAGGTACAAAGAAATCAAATGAAAACATTTTTAAACGCCTCTGACAAAAGCTTATAGCTTCATTGAGGTGAAAGGCCCCCAACATTTATAGCATCTAGGCAAGAATACACAAGAGGCTCCCTCACTACACACCTAAACATGCGAGGCTTCTAAATCAGGGCAAGAAACTTATATGCAAGAGGTCCCACCCTCCCCTTCCTTGACAAATGTACTTCACAACAACCTGGAAGGCCAAGTTCCAGTTCCAGATTCTCGGGCTCCTGGGCCTTCCTCCCCCAGACCCCCGCCCTGGCATTCCTGGCCTCCGTCTCCTGTCACTTGCAGGGGACGGCTCAGCCTGCACATGATAATAGGAAAAAGGCAGGATTAGCATATATAGGTAAAGGTGAATACGAGATAGATTAAAAAATATTATAAACTGAATACTGAGCAAAATGATCTTATTATATGGCTGTCTGCGAAGTTACTGCGAAGTATCCAACTTAGTCATTTAATAGATAGGACTTTTATCACCCTTTTTATCACTTTTATCACTTTTATCACCCCACACAGTGCCTGGCCCACCCCTCAGTCCCAAGGGTACACACCTCCCAGTGGCACAGCTAGCACTGGGGAGGGCAAACCCAGCCTCTCTTAGTGGGTCAAGGTCATCTGGACAAGGAATCTCAGGTCCCAGGTACCCACAGCATGGTCTATAGATGGGGGAGGAATGTCTACTGGGCCCCTTGGACTCCTTGCCCCGTGGAGAGACACACAGCAACAGAAGGACCTGAACAGGGCCCTCCAAGGCCCAGAACAGGGGCCTCTTTTGCCCATACAGGAGACTAAATGTACAAATAAAACCTTCAGCAGATAGGTTAAGCAGTATTAATAAAGCAGTATTAATATTCAGACAACATATATTTCTAAAGGTACAAATCTATGTGTATATATATATGGTACATGCATACACATATATCTCAGTACATAACTCTGACCTAGCAAGTCACTGATTATGTGATACAGACAGTATGTCAGGGACTTAGAATAGGAAGAGATACATACCAACTGAGCGGTCAAAAAAAACATTTGGGTTGAGGGAATTGAGCTAGGTTTTTAGGAGCAGGTAGGACGTGGTTATGGAGAAGGCTCAAGAGGGACAAACGGCAAGTGCCAGGAGCTGAGTGTGCACGCAGTGTGGCAGCCGGGCAGTAGCAAGACCTGTTTCTGGAGATGACCTCCAGGAGACAGAATAGCTAGATCCAGGTAAGGGCTGAACAGACGCCAACTGTCCCTAATGTAATAAACCTTACCAAAGATGCAGGAAGTACAAGGGAAGCATGGCCACCTCGAATTCTTTTTGGAATAAGATTGTAACAAAGAAGTATGATCAGATTAATAAAAGAGTAATTACCAAAACCTGCAATGGCCCTAATGCACCCCATGCCACAAACCGACTCACCCTTTCGAGTCAACGCGTGTGCAGAGTCTGACCTGCTGAAAAGGTGTCGGCCCTTCGTGCTGGTGCATTTGCTGGGAAGAGGATATTAAGTTTGATGTCTTAGTCTCCTAACTATTAAACTCTGGACATTGGATAGCATTTAGGTTTACTCTCTTACCTACCTACCTACCTACCTACCTCTCTTTCTCTCTCTCTTTTTCTCTCTCTCTCTCGTTTTTTCCAAACCAGAACCATCTTGCCACAGTTATTTTTTTCCTACACCTAAATATAGTTATTTAAAAAACCATTAAAGGCCGGGTACAAGAAAAGTGGAAGGGAGATGTTTTATTTTCAAAGACCAGACTCTATTTTAATAGATTTCTGAGATAATTTCTGCAGGACATTAGGTTTAAAAGAGCTCTCCACCCCCATTCATGATGCCGGCACCTTTGTGGCCCCACTCGCCATGCCCAGGTGGGGAGGGACTCGTCACTCACTGTCAGGGACTATTGGTCCAAAGGGAGGCCTCCTAACGCAGGCCCAAAAAGCATCTTCCGTTGCTTTAAAAATAGAAACTGTTTTGGACAGACAACTGCATGAAATGGAGCTGTAACAGGAAGGAGGCAAGACAAATGCACCAGGTTTTCGTCTATTTCTAGTCCATCGTGGCTTGTTTATTTTTAATAAACTATGATGGCCCTTGTGTAATCAAAACTGCTACATGAAGCCAGTACCAGAAGACAGAGGTGAAATTAACTCTTAGAATATTTCTACCTCTTTTAGAAACATTCATTTACGTCCAGTAATTCAGAGCTACTATTTTCATTTATTCTTTTATTAATAAAAATTATATATATAAATTATATATATGAACTATGTGTGTATTTGGCAATGCTAACTCTTCGCAAGGCAACCCTGGGGGCTCCCCCGGGCCCCTCCCCAGCCCCCCTCTGTCTGCCTGGTGAGAGTCGCTGCCCTGGACTCCGGCTTCCACAGGGACCCTTCCCACAGGGACCCTCGCTCCCTCTGTGCTGAACCCAACTTCTGGCCACAGGCTCACTTCTGGATGTTGCCTTGGTCATTACATTGATCCTCCTACCCGGCCGCTCCCTGACCAGGGGCCCCTCCTGCACCTGCTCTGGTCTCATCCTTGACTGACTGACTGACTGACTGTCTAGAGGCCAAAAGCACCTGCTGCCCAGCCTGGCTGTGGGGAAATGTCACCCAAGGCTGTCTGCAAACTGTCTTCTGCAGGTGAGGTGGGGAAAATATCCCATCTGATGACAAAAAAAAAGAAAAAAAAAAGAAACTGAAACTTGTACTCTGGGACTCTCTTGTTAAAGCTGGACACAAGTTAATCCGCTCCACACAGATTTGCTTTGCCATCACTGATGGCAGCCACCACGGGTCACTGAAAGAACAGTTCCAGTGGGTCCCTGGCTGCTGTCTTTGATTTTATGAACAGCCCACAGTCTGGTTTCTCCCTAGCCTATGTTCTTGTCCCTCAAATGAATGTGGAGGGAGAGACCCCAGGGACAGCAGCGGAGCCAAGGGGATGGGGCTCGGGACAGGATGGCCCTGGTGTGCTCCCCTTCAGCCGGGCAGCCAGGACCCAACCTGGGGTGCCTGGGGACAAACAGTTACTCAGTTGGCTTCAAACTAGTGACAGAGGAAATGGCTGCCTCACTTTGCCCAGTGATATTCTTTGACCAAGTTCTGGGAAAACCTTCTTTGAGAACGTCTTAGAATTATTGCTTTAACAAACAAACAAACAAAAAACCACCAGGAGTGCTGCCAGTGGCAGAGCATGCCCCGAGAGTGCACCTGCTGGGTAGGGTCCTGGAAAGCAATGAGCCAATTATTCCCTGGGAGACTTCCACGCAGGGGGCCTGAGACGGGGCCACCTCAGGCGGGGAGGAGGAAGGCTAGGACTGGTGTCCCCCGGGGAATGCTTTCTACAGCAGGATAAAACAGCCCGAGGCAGAATGCCAAGGAAAGGATGTACTGCAAACATTTTTTTTTCTCTTTAGTTAGTGAAAAGAATATTTACTTTGCCACCAACAAACACGCACACTAGGAGAAAGGGGCTTAGAACCTACCAGTAGCTTTGAAAGCCAGGGAGGAAATGGCTCTCGTGCACTGTGACTGGTCTATGCATCTTTCTTTCACTAAGCCAACGCTATTAGTATCATAACAGCCATAGCTCCCAAGTCACCAAAGCATGTAGCACGTGGACCTTCACAGATAACTTTATGAACATAATGCATTTCTCCAGCAGAGCACTGTTTCCGTCATTCTGACTGTATCCATTTTACAGTAAATAAAACTGAGGCACCAAGAAGATAAAAGACTGGTAAAACGAGTTAACTGAAACACTAATGCGAAAATACTGTTTCCATGAAACACGGATCTTTTCTGTATGGAAGACATACACACACAAGGACTAAGGAATACAGACATTCTTATTTCTTCTTCTTTTATCCTTTTCTTTTTTGTTCAAGAGCTGTGTCTAGATTTGTACACGTGCTTGTCAGAAAGAAATTAACATAGGAAACTTCCCTTCCCGACTCCCACGTAGCGCATCTGCCCATCTAACGCTTGCAGGAGCTGCGAGATGAGGATGCGGCAGCAGCCGTGAACAAATAACTAAATTAACAGAAATTTGGGGATAAGAACAAGGATTTGGCATCTTCCTGGAAACGACTCCCAGCTAAAGAGCTCTCTTCTCCAAGGACCAGAAGCCCGCCGGGGGACGCTGGAGCATCTGCACAGCCCAGCAAGGTCTGAGCCGCAAACGATCCTTCCAGACGAAATGGTCTCTGTCTTCCGTCTGTGCCGTGACCGCCGCCTCCCGAAAGGTATGGGAGTCCCTTCTTGTCAATTCCTGGCTCACCTGCAGACACAAAACTACTGTAGCCACAAAACGGGGACAGGAGAGGGAATCCGACAGGGGTGGGGAACCTGCGGCCTCAGGGCCACGTGCGGCCTCCAGATCCCAAAGTGCACTCTCCGGGGCATCCTCTGCCCTCGACTGAGCCCAGACTCCACAGAACAAATCCCTTTATTAAAAGGATCTGTCGAAAGGCCGCACTCAAGGATCCCGAAGGCCACACATGGCGCGGGGCCACCGGTGCCCCACCCCCGCCAGCAGCGGGGCACAGGGACATTCAGAAATGAGCACGTATTACTCATCATCCAGGAAGCCGCCTTCAAGGAACTCCTGCTAAATATGAACCATATTACTAATCACTCATCTATTCCACAAACGCACACTGAGCACCTTCTGTACATAAGCCCCATTCTTCATACTGAAGATTCAGGAGAGAATCAAAGTAGAGATGTAAAATGTTTGCCTTTAAGAAGCGTACATTCTAGTGGGAAGAAAGAGGTGATGAGCAAGATAAATAAGACATATAAGACATGAGGTGTGTAAAGCCCAACACTATCTCGACTGACCAGGTCGGGGGCAGCCTCCCCAGAGCCTCCAGCCGTGGTGGGGCCTTGATCTGCCTTCTGCTTTGAAAGACCACCCTGTGGCCAAGCTGAGAGCAGGGGAGGAGAAGGGGCGTGCGTGGAGCAGGCAGAGCCCTCAGGAGGCCACTGCTATGCGGACAGTGGCAGCAGCGGGGGATGGGGGGAATAATGCCAAATCACGCCACATGCACTTGTGGATGAAGGTGAGCCCTGGTGAGCCCTCAGGGGATTACCAAGTGCTGTCACTCTCTGCGGCTGGCAATGGAGTTAACCCCTGGATAGACGGTGTGGAGAAGCGGAACAGCCGGAGTGCACGTGAGGATCCGTCTCCTGATATACGAAGCAGGGGCAATCACGGCAGGACCTGCCACCTCCGGGTCAGCCCAGTGACCAGGCCTGCTGACAACCGTGGGCAGCCGCAAATGCTGCATAAATGGAACGGGGCATTCGAGACCCCCCCAGCTTCCTCAGACACCAGCCTGAGAGCTCGGGGCTCTTTCTGAATGCAGACTCCAAGGGGACTGCCATCACGAGGCAGCGTCCAACAGCAAGGTGCTCTTTAGATAAAAGCTTGAGCCACAGGGAGAAAAAGGAGAAACCCTAGAAAGCCAGGGTGAGATCCGTCTGCCTGTCCCCACCTGGTGTCTTGGTTCTCCCCAGCCGGACGGCTAGAACAGACCGGATTGTTTTCACAGCCTTCCTCCAGACAACTTTTCCGTTGCTTGTGATGCTGAGTGACACACTGAGCATGGTATTCTGGTAAGAGTCTGATGAACAGCCAGGGGGGAGGCGATCCTGAGCTTGCCATATTGCCCTGCTATCAACACAGGGAAGTGCATTTATTTCAAGGAAACACTGAAATACTTCCCTCGGCCTTGAGAGAGACGCCCAGATCTTTCTGACAATATCTGTCTATGACCATGCCCGTCCTTCCCCATGCAGGAGATGTGCTCGTACTAGTCCTTAAACATCTTTCAAGATATTAACAAATCCACCAAATCTGGTGTTATATGAAAATGTTAGAAATACGGTCACCTTTACCAAAAATATATTAAATAACACTAGCCACTGATGCATGCTCATATCCCAGGAAATGTAAAAAGTCTCTCTTACCCTATGGGACCTACGAAACAAAGAGGTGTCCACAGAAGGTTGTTATCACAAGAAAAGCTCACCTGTCATGATCTCTTCTTCCTAGGAGAGGTGTACGGCACACTGGTTAATGGCATGGCCACCTCAGCAGACCACCAACTCTTCTACTTACTTCAAGGTGACCCTGGAAAAGTTGCTCACTCCTTCTTTGACTCAGATTCTCTATCTTGAAAATGGGAATCACGGGCTGGGCACGGTGGCTCAAGCCTGTAATCCTAGCACTCTGGGAGGCTGAGGTAGGAGGATTGCTCAAGGTCAGGAGTTCGAAACCAACGTGAGCAAGAGCAAGACCCTGTCTCTACTAAAACATAGAAAGAAATTAATTGGCCAACTAAAAATATGTAGAAAAAATTAGCTGGGCATGGTGGCACATGCCTGTAGTCCCAGATACTCAGGAGGCTGAGGCAGAAGGATTGCTTGAGCCTAGGAGTTTGAGGCTGCTGTGAGCTAGGCTGACGCCATGGCACTCTAGCCTGGGCAATGGAGTGAGACTTTGTCTCAAAAAAAAAAAAAAGAAAATGGGAATCACACTAATACCTACCTCCTAGTGAGGTTCTGAGGATGAGATGAGTTCATACACATAAAATATTTAGTAGAGTACACCCAAACTCAATACATTTGTATACAGCATAGTCAATAAATTTCTTAGCTTTTGTGGGCCAAGAAAAATGCTAAGCAATTTGCACGCTTTTTAAAAAATTTTTTTTTCTTTTGAAATAATAGACTCACAGGAAGTAGCAAAAATAGAACCAAGGGATCCTGTGTACCCTTCACCCAGCATCTTACTTAAGCGTTATCTTTTTTCAGTTCTCACAATTTAATGAGGTACACACCATCATAGCCCCATTTCATACTGAAACTTCAGAACCCTCAGAGTTACAGCTAGTCTCTTCAGGCCCCTCAATCCACTTGGCGCCAAGATTTGCAGAAAAGTTCCCTGGGAGAAGCAGCCCCTGAACCCCAAAGCCAAATAAGCTAATAAACACAGTCCTTCTAGCAATAGGAGCTCTTAGGCAGGTGGGCAGGACTTCCTGGAAATCATTATCAGGTTACAGAATAAGTATAATTACAGCCAGCATTTACATACCACATACTGTGAAGGAGCCACTTCACATTTATTATCTAATTCAATTCTTCAACATTCCTATCATTATCCCTATTTTAGAGATGGGGAAACTGAGGCACAGAGAGGTTAAACAGCTTACCCCCAAGGTCATGGTAGAGCCGGTATTTGAACCCAGGCAGCCTGGCACTAGAGCCCATGCTCCTGAGCACTGCTCATCCTGCCTCTCTGATGGCTGAAAAGAACTAATTCCAAGTACACTGCTGCCTCTCCCCTTCCACAAGGCTCTATTTGATCCCACAGAGCACAGCTTTCGTCTCTTTACTGCTCGTGTATAGATGACTTGTCTTCCAAAATGGCTCCTTGGCTTAGCTGGGAAAGGATCTTGCTTTCACTATCACTGTCCCTCCACTGGGCTTACTCCAGAAAGGAATGTTTTCTGAGAGCTAACACTCACGTGACTGTCCTATGAAGACCGCAGCAGGGTGGTACTTCTCTCAGCACTTACATGCAAATGGGTTACTTATCTAATTTGGCTCCTTCTCAAATAAAGCCATAAATCAACATCTACTAGGACTTCTTTTCTTTTTAGCAAAAGAAATCTTAGAATCAGTCCTTCTCCAATACTTAGAAATTTCCCATATCTTCTACAAATTCTTAAAAATAATTTCAAGCATTCTGCAACTGTAGTTGCCATTTTCTTAAGGGCCCTAAGGCATTTTTGAGAATGAAGAAAGGAAATATTTAGCAGGAAATAAAAGATTTCACTGGATACACTAGATGGAGAAAATAACAGTGACTTTGAATGGAGAACTGTACCAAACCTAAGTGACATGGAGTCACTGGATGACCCTCGCGTTAAATGTGATACAGACTCTTTGTTGGGAACATGATTCTCTAAGCAGCGAAGTGGCTAACTCAGCACGAACCTTCAATTCTAGATGAATTCAGCTCTGGGAACTCACTGCCATCTGGACGACATCCGAACTTATCACTTAGAAAATACATTTGTCCACAGCTTTCCCTGCTCAATTATTGCTCAGGACATATAACTTTTAGCTAGCTTAATCCCTCTTTAGAAAACCAAATAAATTATAAAATAAATGAAAAGTAGACCTGGATCGATCTCTCCTCCTCTCTTTCTTTCTTTCACTCTACCATCCCACAGAAGTACTAAGGTGACAAATTTAACCAACTTGTGCTTTCCCTTTTTTTTTTTTTTTTCCCAAAAATCTGACCCAAAGGATCACATAACTCACATGAGGGAGAATGAATCGTAGTATTCACAGGACTATTTTTCTCAGTTTTAAATATATAAATGTATTATCTCATTGCAATCAATCAATATAGCGGCACAGAAGAGTTAGTAGCCCCCAGTAATAAATATCTGAATCTAATTTACCCTGGCACGGAAGGTCGTTTTACCAGGAATGAGAAACTGCTGAGGCTGTGCCTTTAAGGGAAAGATTCTTAAACTGGGGTCTTCAGGGGGCTCCTGAGCTGCTGAATGGATCAGAGGGCTGCCTATGGGCACATGCAGGAATTGTTCTGTGCATGGAGCCCATTACTTCCTTCTAAAAAGATTAAGAACCCAAATCTCGCTGCAAAGACAAACCTGCTCGAGGCTGGAGAAAGTGAAGAGGCTCCCGGGAGGCTGGCGCGGCGCCCGCCGGCCGTTCACCTGCACGCACGGCTATAAAGAGAATCTAGGTGTCCTCTGGAGGGGAAGTGGCCTCCTTACTGGAGGAAGCATCCATTAACCTAATTTGGGATTCCTGCATCACCTCTGCAGGTGTCCTCTGAAGACGAACATGTGTGCACAGCGCAAAGCTTCGTGGGACCAGAGGACAATGAGACTTGGGCAGCAGGCGCTCGTGCCCAAGCTCGCCGCCCTCCTGTGGGCCACGGCGACAATGCGAAAGGCCTGGGCGGCATTGGGAAGATCCATGGCCACAGGGTAGAGCCACCGAAGCAGGGCCAGCTACTGTCACCGTGTCACATGCACAACCACAGCCCTCTGCCCTTTCTGAGCGGCTGCTAGGTCTCAGGACCGAGTTCATCTCGGGGACAAAGTCCTGCTCTGCAGCCCTGCTGCCCGCTGCCCCCCGCCCCAGGCCCTCAGACCGGCTCTCTTGCTCTCTCCGGACGCTTTGTGCAGATGATCTCCCTGCTCACCCTCCGGCCTCGCAACTCCCTCCAGAGTTTTGGGATGGCATTTTCCAGCACTCTGGAACTTCCACATCTGGAAATTCCACAGGCACCGTGCAATCCATACACCCCAAACTTAACTCATCATCCTCCCAAAGCAAACGCGCCTGGCTTCCCTCTTTCCATGAACAGTGTCGTTATTCCTCGAGAGACTCACATTCAAACCTTCCTCCCTCATCTTTACGTAGCTGCCAAGTCCCACAGACCACTACAGGTCTCTGACACCTGTACCCGCCACCACATTCTTCCCGCAACCCCCACTTCAAGTCCTCATTACCTCTCACCTGGGCCACGCCAGCACCTACTGACCCACCCTGGCATTTCCTGCGGGGTCTCCGCCTCCACTCCAAACCCACCCGCTGCGGCCAGATCCACCTAAAAGCCCAGCCCCTACAGGAAAGCAACACTCTCCCGCTGTCTGCTGAAGTCGGGATAACAATAATAGCTGTCACCAAGCACTTACTGGGCAGTAAGCATTTGACAGCTCTTACGTTATTTAATCTTCCAGACAACCTCGTATCTCCATTTG
Organism: Mirza zaza; assembly: GCA_008750895.1. Classification (NCBI taxonomy): domain Eukaryota; kingdom Metazoa; phylum Chordata; class Mammalia; order Primates; family Cheirogaleidae; genus Mirza; species Mirza zaza. The sequence continues at coordinate 8,665 of VSMD01058078.1, read as the reverse complement.
GACCCCCGCTACCTCCATTTTATGAATAAAGAAGAAAGGGAGGATCAGAAACATTAAATGAGGCATCCAAGCTTCCACAGCTGCCCCCGGCAGGACTCTGAGAACTGGCCTCTCCCTGGACTCCTCACCCTCTCCCACAGGGCGTGCAGCCTACCTGCCTCGCCTCATCGGCCACTGTTCGATGTCCCCTCCTTGCCCAAGTCAAAATAAACTGCACCCTGCCCCAGTTCCTCACACTGTGCCATGCCATCATCTCTGCCTGACATATCCTCCTTGTCTGTCTCAACCCTCCATTCGAACACAGAGACAGCACACACCCACCACACGCCAGGCTCTCTGCCGGGGCCTTGGGGTACAGTCAAGGGATGAGGGAGGAAGGGGGGTTCCCTGCCCTGCTGAGCTTAGAGGCTGAGGCAGAGACAGCCATTCACCAAGAGGCTCATAACTATGCATGTACGTCCTGCCTTTCTTCAAGGTTCATGCCAGCATCACCGACGCCATGAAGACTTTCTGCACTACCCTCCCCTCTCCTCCCCTCCCCTCTCTCACTCACATCCCCAGTGTGCCAGCACTTCTGGGCACTCCCTGCTCTTGCCTTCCGCCCAGATTTTTTTATATCCTGAACCTTCTCTCCCTAGATGAGAAGGCAAGTTTCCCCTGGGCAGAAACAGGTAATCCAATCCTAGTCCTACTTCTTCCTTCCTGGTAACTTCACAGAGCCTCAGTTTCCCCATCTAAAAAGCTCTTAAGGATGATATGAGTATTAAGTGGGATAAACATGTGCAAAGAACCCCCTAGGAGCTGATATGGCAATTTCTTCCAATATGAAAACAATCTTCTACAAGCAGAATGACAGAGACCTTCTGTGTTCAGCGACGGGATGAATAATGTGCGTTACGTCTTTGTGTAAAGGTCAAAATAAATAAGCCTGTCTAGAGAAATGCAGGGGGCTCACTCTCCAAAGGGCTTGCTGGCAGTCCAGGAAGGGAAACCCTGAGCAGGTCCCCTCTCCCGAGACCACAGCCAACCCAGGCGGGGCTATTACAAAACATGTCACGCAAAGATTCTCTCTGTCGTGGAAAGGGTCCAGTTTCATTAAGCAAATAGCTCCATGGACACCATAAATGAAAGGCAGAGAGCAGAGCCGCCTGCTCAGTTTTGGCCGCGCTCTGCCCTGCAGTGTGAGCTTCCTGAGTGCTCACCTGCATGTGGCCCAGTCACCAGGCAGAACTTGGATAAACTGAAGAAAACCGGGGCAAAAGATCCCGTGTGAAAGTACCCAAAGGGTAGTAACAGGAAGCTCTATTGCAGCTCTTACTGTGGCCTAAATGATTCATGGAATTGTGTTTTCAACGACCCAGATAAAATGTTTAAGGGCACCTAGGAACTAGTGGGAAGTGGCCACTGAGCTGAAATGGCTTTATCAGATAAAGTCCTCCCGGGGACCTATGGAGTAAAGGCCACGCAGGGCCACTCCAGCCGCAGTCTGGGCTGACAGGGAGCCCTGCCTGCCCGTGTGGACTGGCCTCAGCTCCCAAGGTGCTCGTGGGTGGCTGGTGGGGCCTCAACTCTGCCCCTGTACTCGCCTGGCCTTAGTCTGTTCAGAACGTCAGGATGGCTTGGTGACCCTGAGCACAAAATATAGTAGAATCGTCACAGGTATATAAGTCATAAATATACACCTTATAAGCTAGCTTCTCTTTTTTTATATTATTAGCAATTAATATGATGTTAAGTCTAATACTGTTTTTCTTCAAAGCAAGACGTTGGCTGATAAAAACAATAAAAATTTAAAACTTTTTTTAAAAAATACTGTTTTTCTTTTCTGTTTTCGTTTTATCGTTGGAGGTTGTGTAATCTTGGAGCAGGATTTTTCTCAAATCCTTTAGCATATATCTTAGGGGTGTCAAGAACCGAGAACCAAGCCATTGCCTCTGGCATCACGTGGGCTGATGGCTCTATCTAAGATGCACTTGGCTAAGTCACACATGGACACGGCTACCAGGAACAGTGTGTGCGTGGCGGGGAGGAGCTCTTTTTGCTAGTCACTATGATTTCCTTTACCCGAAGCCCAGGGCTCCCTCAGGAAAGATGTGAGCCCGACAGCTGGAGGACACCAGCCCCCCATTTTCACAGCACATGCCATGTCACAGTCTGTTAATGTCTCCATTTGAAAAGGTCACTGTCAAGGCCAACATGGGCCACCAGCTGTGCTGTGGCTCACGTGGGAGCTCACCTACTCTGTCCTGCTGCCATCACCAAACCTGCGCTCCAGAGCAACCCAGTCACGCAATCAGAGAGTTTTTAGAGCTGAAAAGGCCCTGGAGGTCACCTGGTCGACGCCTCCCATCATAACTAGGACAAAACGGTCCCATGGAGGGTGAGTGGCTTGCCCAGGAGTCTGCAGGCAGACAGCTGTTTCTGAACGTCACATGCAAGGAATAACCTCTCAGGGCCACAAGCCTCTGGTTTTGTCTTGGTCACCACTTTTGCAATTTCTTTCCTCCTTTATTTGGCGAACATCTATACGTTTCTGCCTTTGGGCAAATGAAAAGCATTGTCCATGAGGGGGCTACAATTTAAAGAAAGAAAAAAAAAAGGCCAACAAACTACCCTTCTATCAATATCAGAAAACACACACGGTGGTATGTGGTATTTGGCTTGCAAACACATGCCCACATAATCAGAATTAAAGCAATTAGCTATAAGGGCCAACTTAATTCAATTAGAAATTCTTATTACCCAAATAAGTCTCGAGAAACAGAGTGACCGTGCCAACACGGTGCTAGACTTCGTGGCCAAATGCAAACCGGCCATCTGCTAAGGCATATGACAAGTTTTCAAAGAAAAGTGACCACAGGCCATTTAAAGCATTCATCAGACACAGCCCTGGGGAGGCGAGATGCCACAGCCCCGTGGCAACAGGAGTGGAGCCTCCCCGCACGGTGGATGTCAACGCAGAAGGAAACTTGTTTCTTTACTTCCCACTTGATCAGCAGAGACAGTGCTCCTTTTGGAACAACCATCTGGATTCCAAAACATAAAAATGGTCCCCCAAAACTGCACATGTCTAAATGTCAACAGCGTACAGAAACTTCCAGAAGAATAGAAGGCTGTTTTCCTGCTACATTTCTTTGGCATTACTTTAGCGGTCACCATGGGTCAAAACAGGTGGCCGGCGTCAGCGGCTCATACGGCACGAAAGCCATCTTGCCATTCATAAAATCACGTGGAAACAGCTCAAATTAGATTTCTAGTACGAAACCGGTCTGCCTCTAAGTAATCTTAACACCATTTATGCTCTCACGCAGGAAGTCAAATTTTAGACTAAATTACAATGTGAGTGATCCAAGGAGCCACCTCCAGATGAGGGAAGTGACCAGACGAAGAGCGTAACTTGCTCAGGAAAGGCGGTGATGGGGCCGATGGCCGTTGACTTACGGCCACCCCTTGCCCACGCTATCACGCCCATCCTGCGAGACAGGAGGCGCCCTGAAGTGAGCGCGCCGCCCTGATCTCTGCGGCCCCATGCAGCCTCTGACTCAGACGCTGCCTTCTTAATAAAGGAGTGAATAATGCGATCATCCACCCGCCCCGGCTGCTGGGCAGCCCTCCGTCAAGCACTGGAGACACAAAGATGAACAAGACAAGGTTCTTCTTCCTTTTTACTGGAAACGTTTTCCATGTATTTTAAAAATCGAATATACACAGCGTATGAGGCCTCCAACCGCACCGTCGGCAAATTTCGCCACAAACAGCGTGGGGAGCTCAGTGCCAGGCTGCTGGTGAGCCTGGCACTGCAGGTGAGCCCTGCATGCCTTCCCTCAGCCTTCCCCGAGGCCGACCCAGGAGCCCTTCTATTTCAGTAGATCGGTACTGGGTGAGCACTTCCAAAGGTCCCGGAGGAAATTACCAAAGCAACATTCCTTTTAAAAGCCAAAGGGAAAATGTCGGGCCACCCATCTGGTGTATTGTGACTACTGGTTCAGACCAAATTTCCTAAGAAGTTCCGATAACCCCGGTTACACTCAACAGTTAAGAGGCTTCAGCATAACCTGCGTGGCTGGGTAGCGCAGTTGCGCCTGTCGTCCCAGCTACTCGGGAGGCTGAGGTGGGAGGATGGCTTGAGCCCAGGGGTTTGAGGTTGCTGTGAGCTGTGATTGCACCACTGCACTCAGGCAACAGAGCGAGACCCCGTCTCAAAGAGAAATGAGAATCCACGCTAGCAGTAATGTAGACGCTTGCCTACAACTTCCACCAGACACACACGGGTCATCAATCCTCTGTCGCCAAAACAGAGCCTCATCCAGCTCCTTCTCCCTTGCCCCGGCTGGAGCACACCGTGTTAATACTGTCGCGTCTGCCGTGGAGGGGGTGATCTGAGTCCACAGCTGGCCCAACAAAGAAAGATTCTTATCCAGCACCAGCAGCCTGGCACTGAGCTCCCCACGCTGTGTGGTTTCTGGAGGGGGGACGCGGGGCCTGCGCCACTCAGACTAGTCGAGCGGTCAGTCTGGATGAATGACGGGCCTCCCTTCACCTCGGTGGTCTCCAGACAGAGGTGCTCACGGCATCTGCTTCGCACGGGGGTGCTGAAGACTAAATTCAAAACAACGGTGCCCGGAGGCTGATGCGGGTGCTTAGTCACATTTGCCCACAGTCACACCCCTTACACCCTGAGTCCCACAGACGACCCCGCAGAGGCAGATGTGGGTGGGTGGGCCAGATGAAGACAGGTGCTATTCACAGACAACTGCACCGAGCAGATCAGCAACCCAACAACAGGTCTGGAAAAGTGTCAGACAAGCGTCTCATCGCCTGGCTGTACAACTGACCCGGCCAAACCAGGTGTCAGATCAGCCTTTCTCCTGGGAAGACTACGCAGCATGGTGGAAAAAGAACTACGTATCACATCCGCGAGATGCACACAGCACGCACGCCCAGCCCTACTGTACTCCACACAAATACGAAAGCCTTGACAGAGGCCACCAGTGACTGCGATCTTAAAATAAGCCACATGTGGTAGGCAGAATAGTGGCCTCGCAGGGATGTCCACGCCCTAATCCCCAGAACCTGTGAACAGGTTAAGTGACGTGGCAAGGGGGAATTAAGGCTGCAGATGGAAGCAAGATTGGTAATCAGGGAGAACAGGCAGATTATCCTCGGTTATCCCGGTGAGCCCAATGTAATCACAAGGGTCCTTAAAAGTTGGAAGAGAGAACCAGAGAGATGGCAGTGGGAAAAGAACACAGACCGTCATTGTGGGCTTTGGAAACGGAGGAAGGGGCCACAAGCCAAGGAATGGGGGCAGCCTCTAGAAGCCGGAAAGGGCAGGGAACGGATGCTCCCCTAGGGCCTCCAGGGGAAGTGTGGCCCTGCCCACGTCTTGATTTGAGACTGGTGAGACCCCCTTTGGACTTCTGACCTCCATAACGGTAAGATATTAATAATAAACATGTATTGTTTTATGCCCCTAAGTCAGTGAAAATTTGTTACAGCAACAATAGGAAACTAACATGGCAGGTGACCCGACCAAGATCTCTCGGACAGAGATTACGTGAACCCGAGCGCTCCTGAGCAAGACCAACACCCTTGGGCATCCTCCTCGACTCTAAAGACTCTGCTACTCTTCAGCTCTGGCGTTTGGTTTGGAGCTGATGACCCCTATCCATCCTATGGGGACTTTCCTGACTCACCTTCCAGATTACTCAGGAAGAGGTTTTGAAAAGAGAGAAGAAAGATGATTGCCAAGATCCTGGAATGGTATTAGGGAATGGAGGATTCCCAGATCTGCCTTACCCAGCCCTTCCAGACCATGAAATCAGACCTCTCTATTTCCTTCTTTCCATCTTTCTTCCTTCCTTCCCCTCTCCCTCCCTCCTTCCTTTTTTACTCGTGCCTCCCTTGCTTTCCTTCCATCTTTCCTTCCACTCTTCCTTCCACAAACAGCTATTAAGCACCTAATATATGTTACACACTGCTAGAGGTAAAGGAATACAAAAATGAGTAAATAATCCTCAATATCCATCCAAGGAGCTCATCAATTAAAGATTCCCCATCCATCTAGGACAGTGATTTTCAACTGTTTTGGACCACAAACCATAGCAATGGATGCCTTTTTTACGTCAAGTCTACCATACGCGTAAAACTGAAACAAAAATTTCACAAAACAATACTTACCCTTACCAAAGGAGAGGTACTCTATTTTCTATTCTATTATTATTTCCATTTCTATTCCATTTTATTCTTCATTCTGATCAGCAGCCTAGTAAGTTGATTTCATGACCTAGTAATGGATCCCACCTCTCGGCTGGGAAAATGCTGACCTACAAGTCTCCACACCTGTGCCTACACAGATCCACGGAGCCTGTCCCTCGGGAGCGTACCCAAAGAGACCCCAGATCCCAGGCCATCCCTTGCCCCTCGCACATCACCATGCAGGGTGAGTGGCTGCGGGCTCACAGGTCCCAGTCATCTCAATGACAACAATCTCCCCCCAACGCACAGTCTCATCCCCCCGGGAAGGGAAGGAACCAGAGGTGCTGAGTGCGGAAAACCGTGACTCGCTGTTCCTGCCAAGCAGGTACGTGGCTATAAATGTCACTCAAGTGACATCACAACAGAGGCCTCATAGCTGTGAGCAACAGCCCGCGAGGAGCCAGCGCTGGGAGCCGAGACCTCGGACTGCCCAGAACAAAATAAGATGAAACTACGTAAGGAGAAACCACCAAATACCTCAACTAACAATGTGCCATAACTGACTTAATTATCGATAATCGCCCACCCTGTGCCGGGAGGGCTCCTGGGGAACGTGCGAATGGTGCAGCCTGGCCCTGGCTAGCCTTGCCGAGGGGCGCACCGAGCGGGAATGCGCCCCTCCAGGGTGCCCCTCCGTGGGCCACCGGCTTCAGAGGACGCCACTATAAAAAGCAGAGCTGAAAAAGTCACGGTGCCCTTTTATGTAAGAGGGCCTTATTTGCACAGAGATTTTTAAAAATGGGAATTTTCACTCTCAATTGCTTGTCATTCCACCTAATGACACATATTAAAGCTTATCTTTTCACAGGCTAATTTTAGACTGATAGCAGTTCCCAGATCACTGGTTTAGAAAGACGGTTACCCAGCTTTGCAAATCTAGTCCTCCTTCCCCGGAGGGTTCCTGTGGCGGAGGACTGGCAAGGTCAGAGGCTTTGCAGGGTGGGGGCGGGCAGGGTCCCTGCGCGTGAGTACAGCCCCCGCCCTCCCCGTGGCGTTGTGCCACCCACACAAACACCAAAGGGCCTGTTTCGGGGTCTAGGTCACGCTAGATCCTCGCCTGCGCACAGCTCTCTTAGTCTTCTCAAGCGTTTTCCTGGCAGAAAATATTGAGGTTGAACACGGTGCTGAAAATAGCTCATATCAGCCCCCAGGGAACTCAGTGTTCCCTCATCACAACCCCCCAGGGGGATTAGATTCACCCTTTATGCTACTACCGAGGAGACACGAAGACTAGCACCCCACCTGGTGCTCTTCTCCCCTCAGGAGTCCTACAGGCCCCCAAGAGTCAACCAGTCAGCTCCGTGGAGTGGGGCCGTGCTGCTCTGCGGCCACACTGGACCGGAAGTACCTCACGCAGGGCCTGGCACACTGCAGGCATCCCACGAATGACTGCTGAGTGAATGCCCCGACCAAAGGCACTGCTTTTGCCCTCAAACCAGCTTCTCTTCTCAGAATCCTCATCCCAGCAAGTGACACCATCCAGTCAAGCAAGAAGAATCCCCAGTCATCCTGGCGGTCCCTTCCCCGCCCTCCTCCACACCCACTCAGAGGTCAGCCGTGTAGCTTTCACTTCCATAGAGTCTCTCGTGCCAGCCCCCTCCTGCCCAACCCGGGGCCGCCACCTGGTGACAGGCTCCCATCATGTGGACAAGAACCAGCGTGACGGCCTCCTTCAGCCCTCCCACCCCTGGTCTGACCACCTGGGACTCACCACCCAAGGCTCCTCACGCTCTGCCCCTGTCTACCTCTCTAGGAAGAACGCAGAGGACCAGGTGGGGATCCTGTGCTCGGGGGATCCAGGAGGCTCCCATGAGGAGGTGACCCATCGAGGTGACCCGCGCAAGACAGCAGGAGGTGGCCAGGCTAAGAAATCGGAGGGTGGGGGTAGGGCAGTGAGCATCACAGGGGGGTGGAACAGGTGTGCAAGGGCTCCAAGGTTGGGAGGGGCATGGCATGCTCTGGAAGCTACGAGGCAGCTGGTGTGGCGGGAGCCCGGGCAGCAAATGGAGCATCTGGCCAGATGAGGCTGGTGAGGACCAGGTACCAGATGGCCCAGGGCCTAGGGGTGCAGGCGAGAATTTTAGTTTCCCTTTCAGAGCACTGGGAAGCAGGAGAGTGGCATGGTCACATCTGCCTTTTAAACAGATCCCTCTGCAAACGCTTCTTAGCTAACGAAGTAACAACGGATACTTTCCTAACATGATAAAATACAACCATCTCAATCCCAAACTCAGCATCTAGAAAGGGAACCCTAGTAGCATTTCCCTTCTCAGGAGCAAGACAAAATATCCACTATCATTGTTCTTTGAGGAGCTGACCACACACATGGGTGAGAGAAAGGAGAGATTTAAAAATCAGACAGAGCCGGGCGTGGTGGCTCACGCCTGTAATCCTAGCACTCTGGGAG